>CM033469.1:364484008-364684991 GCA_019447015.1 Hymenochirus boettgeri | reverse complement strand
TATGCCGTGTACAAGCACTTCCCTTCCAATCCCATCCCTGTGTACGCATTTCCCACATCCTGCACCTATGTACAGCATTTTCCCACACAGTCCTGTTACAGCATTTCCCATCCCATCCCGTGTACGCATTTCCCATCCCATCCCTGTTACGGCATTTCCCTCCCGCCTGTGTACGGCATTTCCCATCCACGCCCTGTGTAGGGCATTTCCATCCCGCCTGTGTACGGCATTTCATCCCCGCCCTGTGTACGGCATTTCCCATCTCCGGCCCTCCTGTGTACGGCATTTCCCATCCCTTGTACGGCATTCCCATCCCGCCGTGTACAGGCATTTCCCTCCATCCTGTGTACGGCATTCCCATGCCTGGAAGTATTCCCATCCCTCCCTGTGGACGGCATTTCCCATCCCCCCTGGTGTACGGCATTTCCCATCCCTGCTGTACGGCATTTCCCATCCCTGTGACGGCATTTCCAATCCCTCCCTGTGTACGCATTTCCCATCCCATCCCTGTGTACGGCATTTCCCATCCCATCCTGTGTACGGCATTTCCATCCTGCCCTGGTACGGCATTTCCCATCCCCTGCCCTGTGGACGGCATTTCCATCCCTGCCCTGTGTACGGCATTTCCCATCCCGCCCTGTGTACGGCATTTCCCATCCTGCCTTGTCGCTTGCCTTTACTGGATTTCCCACCGCTGTTCGGATTTCCACCCATGCCTGTGTACAGCACTTCCATCCCATCCCTGTGTACAGCATTCCCACACCTGTCCTATGTACAGCATTTCCACCCATGCCCGTGTACAGCCCACTTCCCATCCCATCCCTGTGTGACAGCATTTCCCAACCTGTCCTGGTACGGCATTTCCATCTATCCCTGTGTACGGCATTACCATCCCTGCCCTGGTACGGCATTCCCATCCCGGCCTGTGTACGGCATTTCCATCCCCGCCCTGTGTACGGCATTTCCCACCCTTGCCTGTGTACGTCATCCCATCCCATCCCTGGTACGCATTTCCACACTGCCCTATGTACAGCATTACCCCTGTGTGCGGCATTTCCCATCCTCTCTGGTGACGCATTTCCCATCCTTGCCCTGTGTACAGCGTTCCCATCCCATCCCTGTGTACCGCATCCATCCCATCCCTGTGTACAGCATTTTCACATGTACCTTGTGTACGGCATTTCCCATCCCCGCCCTGTGAACGGCATTTCCCATCCCCGCCCTGTGGACGGCATTTCCATCCCCGCCTGTGTACGCATTTCCATCCCGCCCGTGTACGGGTTCCATCCCCGCCCTGTGTACGGCATTTCATTCCCCCCACACGCATCCCTCCCATCCCTGTGTACGGCATTTCCCATCCCTGCCTGTACGGCATTTCCAATCCTGCCCTTGTACGGCATTTCCATCCTGCCCTGTGTAGGATTCCCATCCTGCCTGGTACGGCATCCATTCCCTGCATTTCTAATCCCTGTGTACGGCATTTCCATCACTGCCTGTGACGGCATTTTCCCATCCTTGCCCTGGTACAGGCATTTCCACCTGGCCCATGTGTACAGCATATTGTAATCCTGTGTACGGCATTTCCCATCCCCTTCCCTGTTGTACGGCATTCCCATCCCTGCCTGTGTACGCATTTCCATCCCCGCCCCGTGTACGGCATTTCCCATCCCTGCCCCGTGTACGGCATTTCCCATCCTATCCCTGTGTACGGCATTTCCGGTCCTATCCTGTGACGGCATTTCCCGCCCATGCATGTACGCAGTTCCCTCCATCGTGTACAGCATTTCCACACCTGCCCTATGTTACAGCATTTCCCACCCTGTGTACAGCATTTCCCATCCCATCCCGTGTACAGCATTTCCCATCCCGCCCGGGTAAGGCATTTCCACATCCCCGCCTGTGTACGGCATTTCCCATCCCCGCCCTGTGTACGGCATTTCCCATCCCCTGCCACGAGCATTTCCCATCCCATCCTCTGTGTACGGCATTTCCCATCCTGCCCTGTGTACGGCATTTCCCATCCCTGCCCGTGTAGGCATTTCCCTCCTGCCATGACAGCATTTCCCATCCTGCCCTGTGACGGATTTCCCATCCTATCCCCGTGTACGGATTTCCCATCCTATCCCTGTGTACGGCATTTCCCATCCCACCCTATGTACGGCATTTCCCATCCATCCCTATGTACGGCATTCCATCCCATCCTATGTACGGCATTTCCACATCCTGCGCTGGTACGGCATTTCCCATTCCATTTACGGCATTTCACCCTCCATCGTACGCCATTTAGTTATCCCATCCCTTGAAACCCACCCGCCCCCGGACGGCATTTCCCCCATCCCGACCCATTCCCAAGGCATTTCCCATCCCCGCCGTGTACGGCATTTCCCATCCCCTGTGTACGGCATTTCCCCATCCCGTCCTGTGTACGGAATTTCCCAACCCGCCCTTTGTACAGCACTTCCCATCCCATCCTGTGTACAACATTCCCACACCTGCCCTATGTACAGCATTTCCCACCCGTGTACAGCATTTCCATCCCACCCGTCTACGGATTTCCCACCCGCCTGTGTACGGCATTCCCATCCCGCCCTGTGTACGGCATTTTCCTCCACGCCCTGTGTACGGCATTTCCCATCCCCGCCCTGTTGTACGGCATTTCCATCCATGCTCCGTTGTACGGCATTTCCCATGCGTGTACAGCATTTCCATCCCTGCCCTGTGTACGGCATTCCCATCCCATCCCTTGTGTACGGCATTTCCCATCCCTGTGTACGGCATTTCCAATCCTGGTACGATTCCCATCCTGTGTACGCATTTCCCATCCCTGTGTACGGCATTTCCATCCCTGTGTACGGCATTTCCCATCCCTGTGACGGCATTCCCATTCCATCCGGTGTAAGGCATTCCATCCCATCCCTGGTACGAATTTCCCATCCCATCACCTGGTATGGCATTTCCCATCCCATCCCTGTGTACGGCATTTCCCATCCATCCCTGTGTACGGCATTTCCCATCCCTGCCCTTGTACGGCATTCCCACCACTCCGGTGTACAGCATTTCCCATCCCTGCCTGTGTACGCATTTTCCATCCATTCCCGTTACGGCATTTCCCATCCCATGTCCTGTGTACGGCATTTCCCACCATGCCCTGTGTACAGCACTTCCATCCCATCCTGTGTAAGCATTTCCCAACACTCGCTATGTACAGCATTTCCCACCAGCCTGTGTACAGCACTTCCATCCATCCCTGTGGACAGCATTTCCCACACCTGTCCTATGTACAGATTTCCACCCATGCCCTGTGTTACAGCACTTCCCTGCAATCCCTCCCTGTGTACAGCATTTCCACAACCTGCCCTGTGACAGCATTTCCCACCGTGTACAGCTTCCACTTTCCCTCCCATCCCGTGTACAGCATTTCCCATCCCATCCTGTTACGGCATTTACCATCCCGCCCTGTCTACGCATTTCACCCGCCCTGTGTAAGGATTTCCCATCCCGCCCTGTGTACGGCATTTACCATCCCCGCCCTGTGTACGGCATTTCCAGCCCGCACCTGTGTACGGCATTTCATCCCGCCCTGTGTACGGCATTTCCATCCGCCCTGTGTACGGCATCCCATCCTATGTGCATCCATCCCGCCTGTGTAGGCATTTCCCATCCCATCTGTGTACGGCATTCCTGCCGCATATTTCCCATCCCTGCCCTGGTACGGCATTTCCCATCCTGTGTACGGGTCATTTCCCATGCCTGTGTACGGCATTTCCCATCCTGTGTACGGCATTTCCCATCCCTGTGTAGGCATTTCCATCTGTGTACGGCATTTCCCATCTTGTACGGCATTCCCATCCCTGTGTCGGCATTTCCCATCCCTGTGTACGGCATTCCCATCCCTGTGTACGCATTTCCCCTCCCTCTGTGTACGGCATTTTCCCATCCCGCCTGTGTACGGCATTTCCCATCCATCCCTGTGTACGGGCATTCCCATCCTGCCCTGTGTACGCATTTCCCATCCCTGCCCTGTTTACGGCATTTCCCATCCCTGCCCTGTGTACGGCATGTTCCATCCCTGCCTGTTGTCGGCATTTCCCATCCCTGCGCCCTGTGTACGGCATTTCACCATCCCTGTGTACGGCATTTCCATCCCTGCCCTGGTACGGCTTCCCCCCCTGCCCTTGTGTACAGCACTTCCCATCCCTCCTGTGTACAGCATTTCCCACACGTCCTATGTACAGCATTTCCCACCCATGCCCTGTGTACAGCACTTCCCATCCCATCCCTGTGTACGCATTTCCACACTTCCTATGTACAGCATTTCCCCACCCATGCCCTGTGTACAGCCACTACCATCCCATCCTGTGTTACAGCATTTCCCCACACCGTGTCACTGTGGACAGCATTTCCCACACCTGTCCTATGTACAGCATTTCCCACCCTGTCCATGGACAGCATTCCCACCCATGCCCTGTGTACAGCACTTCCCTTCCAATTCCCATCCCTGTGTACAGCATTTCCCACACTGTCCTATGTACAGCATTTCCCACCCATGCCCTGTGTACAGCACTTCCCATCCCATCCCTGTGTACAGCATTTCCCACCATGTTCCTATGTACAGCATTTCCCACCCATGCCCTCGTGTACAGCACTTCCCTTCCAATCCATCCACTGTGTACAGCATTTCCCACACCGCCCTATGTACACATTAGTAATTCACTCTGGTCTGGAACTATAGACCGGGCCTTCCACACAATCCATTATCCATCACTGACCTGGGAGAGCCTAGAGCAGGGGAACCTACACTGGTCACACCGCAAACAATATCCACCACCCGGAAGGTGACTTTACTTTGGCACAAACAAGTTCCCGGCGGACCGTGTGTGACACGCGGAACCCAACGTTCTTGTCCTATTTTCCCGGAACAGGATGGGCGATGCACTCTGGGACGTACTAAACACGGAGAGGGGGGGACTGTGGTCTAATGGCACTGAGTTCAGACCACCAGCTTCGGTCATAACAACTCTTTCTAGGCCAACGAAGTTATACAATTCATTTCAGTCTCGTTAGCCAGGGCTGTCCCAAGCTTGCCGGTTGTTTGTCGGTTTAACCTGCTCGCACACCCCACCTCAGGTGGTTTCTCGTTAGGCTCCAGCTGGATGTTTGAGGGTGAAGAAAGTGAAGAAAAGTAAAAATGAGCAACCTCTACATCCAGGAACGCCTAATAACGGGAAAGGTGAGGGGTCAGAGAGAGACCGTGTGTGGGGGGGTCAGATAGAGACAGTGTGTGTGGTTCGAGAGACAGTGTGTGGTTCGAGAGAGAGACAGTGTGTGTTCAGAGAGAGACAGTGTGTGGTTCAGAGAGAGACAGTGTGTGGTTCAGAGAGAGACAGTGTGTGGTTCAGAGAGAGACAGTGTGTGGTTCAGAGAGAGACAGTGTGTGGTTCAGAGAGAGACTGTGGGTGGGGGGGGTCAGATAGAGACAGTGTGTGTGGGGGAGGGTGGGGGTCAGATAGAGACAGTATGTGTGTGTGGGTCAGATAGAGACAGTTGTGTGTGTGGGTCAGATAGAGACAGTATGTGTGTGTGGGTCAGATAGAGACAGTATGTGGTGGGGGCAGATAGAGACAGTATGTGTGTGTGGGTCAGATAGAGACAATGTGTGTGGGTCAGATAGAGACTGTGTGTGTGGGTCAGATAGAGACTGTGTGTTGTGTGGGTCAGATAGAGACTGTGTGTGTGGGGTCAGATAGAGACTGTGTGTGTGTGGGTCAGATAGAGACTGTGTGTGTGTGGGTCAGATAGAGGACTGTGTGTGTGTGGGTCAAATAAGGAGTGTGTGAGTTGTGGGTCAAATGAGACAGTGTGAGTGTGGGTGGGTGGTGTGTGGGTCAGAGAGAGACAGTGTGCGTGTGTGGGTCAGAGAGAGACAGTGTGCGTGTGTGGGTCAGAGAGAGACATTTTGCGTGTGTGGGTCAGAGAGAGACAGTGCGTGTGTGCGGATACTGTCCTCGGGATACTGTCCTCGGAGAAACTCTGCACATATATATCTCTTCGAAGTTCGATCAGGATGCTGATTATATCGTCCATTCAGCGCTTGGGAGTATAGGAGATATATCAGCATCCTGATTCGAACTTCGAAGAGATATATATGTGCAGAGTTTTCTCCGAGGACAGTATCAGCACAGCACAGTGACATTACCCGTTATTTTTTGCTATTGTGGTTATTGTGTTGTATTTAGACCATCTATTTTGATACAGAGTTATTTGTGTATTGGTATACCTATTTGATCTCTCCGGTCTTTGTTACCCCATGAGCGACTGAAGCAATTTGTTTCAGGTGTTAGTGTGGCTGATCGGAGGTCACTCCGGAGATTACTATGATGTTTTATTGATTTACTTTATAGATATGTCCATCTGTCATTCTTATGATGGACACTAGATTGTACCATAAATATGCTGTATTTTCGGATATTTGTGATCCGTAGTGTGTTTTGTAAACTCCGTATTTTTGGGTTTAAAATTTTGTATGTTACTGCGATTGGTGATGTATACAGACTGACAGTTAGATCACAAGACTCACTGGTATGATGATAACCGACACGTGATGAGGGAGTTGGCAGAGTTTGATTGGTGGATCTACATTTAAATAGCCGACTTCACATTCTCAGCGCCATTAAAAAAGCTATGAGCGAAACGCGTTGTCAGAGAGAGACAGTGTGCGTGTGGAAGAGAGACAGTGTGGTGTGTGGGTCAGAGAGAGAAGCTGGCGGTGTGGGTCAGAGAGAGACAGTGTGTGGTGGGTCGAGAGACGTGAGCGTGTGTGGGGTCAGAGGAGAGCAGTGCGCGTGTGGGGGTCAGAGGACACAGTGCGGTGTGTGGGTCAGAGAGAGAGATGAGAGTGTGCGCGTGTGTGGTTCAGAGAGAGATGCAGTGTGTGGGTCAGAGAGAGGACTGTGTGCGTGTGTGTGGTCAGAGAGACTGTGTGGTTGGGTTGGTGTGGTCAGAGAGAGACTGTGTGCGTGTGTGGGTCAGAGAGACTGTGTGCTGTGTGGGTCAGAGAGAGACTGTGTGCGTGTGTGGGTCAGAGAGAGACTGTGTGCGTGTGTGGGTCAGAGAGAGACGACAGTGTGCGTGTGTGGGTCAGAGAGAGACGACAGTGTGCGTGTGTGGGTCAGAGAGAGACGACAGTGTGCGTGTGTGGGTCAGAGAGAGACAGTGTGCGTGTGTGGGTCAGAGAGAGACTGTGTGTGTGTGTGTGGGTCAGAGAGAGATGTGTGCGTGTGTGGGTCAGCGAGAGACTGGTGCGTGTGGGGTCAGAGAGAGGACTGTGGCGTGTGTGTGGGTCAGAGAGAGACGACAGTGTGCGTGTGTGGGTCAGCGAGAGACGACAGTGTGCGTGTGTGGGTCAGAGAGAGACGACAGTGTGCGTGTGTGGGTCAGAGAGAGAGTGTGCGCGTGTGTGGGTCAGAGAGAGAGACAGTGTGCGTGTGTGGGTCAGAGAGAGACAGTGTGCGTGTGTGGGTCAGAGAGAGACAGTGTGCGTGTGTGGGTCAGAGAGGAGACAGTGTGCGTGTGTGGGTCAGAGGAGGACAGTGTGCGTGTGTGGGGTCAGAGAGGAGAAGTGTGCGTTGTTGGGTCAGAGAGAGACAGTGTGCGTGTGTGGGTCAGAGAGAGACAGTGTGCGTGTGTGGGCGAGAGAGACAGTGGGTGTGTGGGTCAGAGGAGACAGTGTGGTGTGTGTGGTTCAAGAGAGACAGTGTGCGTGTGGGTCAGAGAGAGACAGTGTGGTGTGTGGCAGAGAGAGACAGTGTGGGTGTGTGGGTCAGAGAGAGGGACGGTTGCGGGGTGTGGGTCAGAGAGACAGTGTGCGTGTGTGGGTCAGAGAGAGACAGTGTGCGTGTGTGGGTCAGAGAGAGACATGTTGCGCTGTGTGGTCAGAGGAGACAGTGTGCGTGTGTGGTAAGGAGAAGTGTGCGTGTGTGGGTCAGAGAGAGACAGGTGGTGTGTGGGTCAGGAGAGACAGTGGGGTCAGAGAGACGTTGGGTCAGAGAGAGACAGTGTGGGTGGGAGAGCAGTGGGGTTCAGAGAGAGACAGTGTGGTCGAGAGACTGTGTGTGGGTCAGAGAGAGACTGTGTGGGTCAGAGAGAGACTGTGTGGGTCAGAGAGATGAGACTGTGTGGGTCAGAGAGAGGGACTGTGTGGGTCAGAGAGAGACTGTGTGGTCAGAGAGAGGACTGTGTGGGTCAGAGAGAGACTGTGTGGGTCAGACGAGATGTGGGTGGGAGACGGTGCGGTGAGCAGAGAGAGACAGTGTGCGTGTGTGGGTCAGAGAGAGACAGGTGGTTGTGTGGGGCAGAGAGAGACTGTGTGTGTGTGTGGGTCAGAGAGACTGTGGAGTGTGTGGGTCAGAGAGAGACAGTGCGCGTGTGTGTGTGGGTCAGAGAGAGACAGTGCGCGTGTGTGGGTCAGAGAGACTGCGCGTGTGTGGGTCAGAGAGAGAGGCAGGGCGGGTGAGTCAGAGAGAGCAGTGCGAGTGTGTGGGTCAGAGAGAGACTGTGCGCGTGTGGGGTCAGAGAGAGACTGTGCGCGTGTGTGGTCAGAGAGAGACAGTGCGGTGTGTGGGTCAGAGAGAGGGACAGTGCGCGTGTGCGTGGGGCAGAGAGAGACGTGCGCGTTGTGGGGTCAGAGAGAGACAGTTGGCGTTGTGTGGGTCAGAGAGACATGTGCGCGTGTTGTGGGTCAGATGAGACACGTGCGCCGTGTGTGGGTCAGAGAGACGATGTGCGCGTGTGTGGGTCAGAGAGGATGTGCGCAGTGGTGGGTCAGAGAGAGACTGTGTGCGTGTGTGGGTCAGAGAGAGACTGTGTGTGGGGGGGTCAGAGAGAGACTGTCGTCGTGTTGTGGTCAGAGAGAGACTGTGTGCGTGTGTGGGTCAGAGAGAGACTGTGTGCGGTGGTGGGGTCAGAGAGGAGACTGTGTGCGTGTTGGGTCAGAGAGAGACTGTGTTGCGTGTGTGGGTCAGGAGAGACTGTGTGCGTGTGTGGGTAGAGAGAGAGAGTGTGCGTGTGTGGGTCAGAGAGACTGTGTGCGTGTGTGGGTCAGAGAGAGACTGGTTGCGGTGTGGGTCAGAGAGGACGGTGGCGTGTGTGGTCAGGAGAGAGAGAGACTGGTGAGTGTGTGGGTCAGAGAGAGACTGTGTGGTGTGTGGGTCAGAGAGAGACTGTGTGCGTGTTGGGGGTCAGAGAGAGACTGTGCGTGTGTGTGGGTCAGAGAGAGAGAGACTGTGTGCGTGTGTGGGTCAGAGAGAGACTGTGTGCGTGTGTGGGTCAGAGAGAGGGACTGTGTGCGTGTGTGGGTCAGAGAGAGACGTGTGTGCGTGTGTGGGTCAGAGAGAGACTGTGTGCGTGTGGGGGGGTCAGAGAGAGACTGTGTGCGTGGGGGGTCAGAGAGAGAGCTGTGGTGCGTGTGTGGGTCAGAGAGAGAGAGATGGTGTGCGTGTGTGGGTCAGAGAGAGACTGTGCGTGTGTGGGTCAGGAGGAGTGTGCGTGTGTGGTCAGGGAGAGAACTGTGTGCGTGTGGGTCAGGGAGATGGCGTGTTGGGTGAGAGAGACTGTGTGCGTGTGTGGGTCAGAGAGAGACAGTGTGCGTGTGTGGGTCAGAGAGAGACAGGGTGCGTGTGTGGGTCAGAGAGAGACAGTGTGCGTGTTGGGTCAGAGAGAGACAGTGTGCGTGTGTGGGTCGAGAGAGACAGTGGCGTCAGAGAGAGACAGTGTGCGTGTGGGGGTCAGAGAGAGACAGTGTGGGCAGAGAGAGACTGTGCGTGTGGGGGGTCAGAGAGAGACTGTGCGTGTGGGGGGGTCAGAGAGAGACTGTGTGTGTGGGGGGGTCAGAGAGAGACTGTGCGTGTGGGGGTCAGAGAGAGACGTGCGGTGGGGGGTCAGAGAGAGAGTGTGCTGTGGGGGGTCAGGAGAGACTGTGCGGTGGGGGTCAAGAGAGACTGTGGTGTGGGGGGGTCAGAGAGAGATGTGCGTGGGGGTGTGTGGGGGGGTCAGAGAGAGACTGTGCGTGTGGGGGGGTCAGAGAGAGACTGTGCGTGTGGGGGGGTCAGAGAGAGACAGTGTGCGTGTGGGGGGGGTCAGAGAGACAGGTGGTGTGGGGGGGTCAGAGAGAGACGTGCAGTGTGCGTGTGGGGGGGTCAGAGAGAGACTGTGCGTGTGGGGGGTCAGAGAGAGACAGTGTGCGTGTGGGGGGGGTCAGAGAGAGACAGTGTGCGTTGTGGGGGGGTCAGAGAGAGACAGTGTGCGTGTGGGGGGGGTCAGAGACAGTGTGCGTGTGGGGGGGTCAGTCAGAGAGAGGACAGTGTGCGTGTGGGGGGGTCAGAGAGAGACAGTGTGCGTGTGGGGGGGTCAGAGAGAGACAGTGTGCGTGTTGGGGGGTCAGAGAGAGACAGTGTGCGTGTGGGGGGGGTCAGGAGAGGCAGCGTGTCGCGTGTGGGGTAGAGAGAGGCAGTGCGCGTGTGGGGTAGGGAGCAGGCAGTGCGCAGTGTGTGGGTCAGAGAGACTGTGCGTGTGTGTGGGTCAGAGAGAGACTGTGTGCGTGTGTGGGTCAGAGAGAGACAGTGCGCGTGTGTGGGTCAGAGAGAGACAGTGCGCGTGTGTGGGTCAGAGAGAAACAGTGCGCGTGTGTGGGTCAGAGACAGACTGTGCGCGTGTGTGGGTCAGAGAGACAGTGCGTGTGTGCTGATACTGTCCTCGGGATACTGTCCTCGGAGAAACTCTGCACATATATATCTCTTCGAAGTTCGATCAGGATGCTGATTATATCGTCCATTCAGCGCTTGGGAGTATGGACGATATAATCAGCATCCTGATCGAACTTTGAAGAGATATATATGTGCAGAGTTTCTCCGAGGACAGTATCAGCACAGCACAATGACTTTACCCGTTATTTTTTGCTATTGTGGTATTGTGTTGTATTTCAGACCATCTATTTTGATACAGAGTTATTTGTGTATTGGTATACCTATTTGATCTCTCCGGTCTTTGTTACCCCATGAGCGACTGAAGCAATTTGTTTCAGTTGTTAGTGTGGCTGATCGGAGGATCACTCCGGAGATTACTATGATGTTTGATTGACTTTATTAGATATGCTCCATCTGTCATTCTTTATGATGGACACTAGATCTGTACCATAAATATGCTGTATTTTCGGATATTTGTGATCCGTAGTGTGTTTCGTAAACTTCCACTATTTTTGAGTTTAAAATTTTGTATGTTACTTGCGATTGGTGAATACAGACAGACAGTTAGATCACGAGACTCACTGGTATGATGATACCTGACACGTGATGGGAGTTGGCAGTTTTGATTGGTGGATCTACATTTAAATAGCCGACTTCACATTACTCTTCTCAGCGCCATTGAAAAAGCTATGAAGCGAAACGCGTTTGGGTCAGAGAGAGACAGTGCGCGTGTGTGGGTCAGAGAGAGACAGTGCGCGTGTGTGGGTCAGAGAGAGACAGTGCGCGTGTGTGGGTCAGAGAGAGACAGTGCGCGTGTGTGGGCAGAGAGAGAATGCGCGTGTGTAGGTCAGAGAGACTGCGCGTGTGTGGGTAGAGAGAGAGACTGCGGGCATGTTGGTGTGGGTCAGAGAGAGAATGCGAGTTGTGGGTCAGAGAGACTGTGTGCGTGTGTGGGTCAGAGAGGAGGGGGGATGTGTGCGGGTGTGGGTAGAGAGAGACTGTGTGTCGTGTGTGGGTCAGAGAGAGAGCTCTGCGCGTGTGTGTGGTCAGAGAGAGACTGTGGCGTTGTGTGGGTCAGAGAGATGGACTGTGTGCGTGTGTGGGTCAGAGAGAGACTGTGTGCGTGTGTGGGTCAGAGAGAGACTGTGTGCGCGTGTGGGTCAGAGAGAGACTTTGCGCGCGTGTGGGTCAGAGAGAGACTTTGCGCGCGTGTGGGTCAGAGAGAGACTGCGCGTGTGGGTCAGAGAGAGACTGTGCGCGTGTGGGTCAGAAGAGAGGTGTGCGCGTGTGGGGGTCAGGAGAGACTGTGTGTGTGGGTCAGAGAGAGACTGCGCGTGTGGGTCAGAGAGAGACTGTGTGCGTGTGGGTCAGAGGAGAGACTGTGCGGTGTGGGTCAGAGAGAGACTGTGCGCGTGTGGGTCAGAGAGAGACTGTGCGCTGTGTGGGTCAGGAGAGAGACTGTGCGCCTGTGTGGGTCAGAGAGAGACTGTGCGCCTGTGTGGGTCAGAGAGAGACTGTGCGCTGTGTGGGTCAGAGAGAGACTGTGCGCGTGTGTGGGTCGAGAGGACGTTGCGCTGTGTGGGTCAGAGAGAGACTGTGCGCCGTGTGTGTGGGGTCAGAGAGAGACTGTGCGCGTGTGTGTGGGTCAGAGAGAGACTGTGCGGTGTGTGTGGGTCAGAGAGGACAGTGCGCGTGTGTGTGTGGGTCAGAGAGAGACAGTGGCGTGTGTGTGTGGGTCAGAGAGAGACAGTGGGCGTGTGTGTGTGGGTCAGAGAGAGACAGTGCGTGTGTGTGTGGGTCAGAGAGAGACAGTGCGTGGGTGTGGGGGTCAGAGAGAGACAGTGCGTGTGTGTGTGGGTCAGCGAGAGAGACAGTGTGTGTGTGGTCAGAGAGAGACAGTGCGTGTGTGTGTGGGTCAGAGAGAGACAGGGCGTGTGTGTGTGGGTCAGAGAGAGACAGTGCGTGTGTGTGTGGGTCGAGAGAGACAGTGTGTGTGTGGGTCAGAGAGAGACAGTGCGTGTGTGTGTGGGTCAGAGAGAGACAGTGCGTGTGTGTGTGGGTCAGAGAGAGACAGTGGTGTGTTGTGGGTCAGAGAGAGACAGGGGTGGGTGTAGGGAGCTTGTGTGGGGGGTCAGGGATGTGGGGTGGGTCAGGGAGATGTTGTGTGTGTGTGTGAGGGTCCGAGAGACTGTGTGTGTGTGGGGTCAGAGAGACGTGCTGGGTGTTAGTGTGAGGGTCAGAGAGACTGGTGTGGTGTGTAGGGTCAGAGAGAGATGTGGGTGTGTGTAGAGGGTCAGAGGAGAAGGACTGTTGTGGGTGGGGTGTGTGGGTCAGGAGACATGTGGTAGGTGGGGTCGAGAGAGACTGCGTGGTGGGGTGTGTGTGTGAAGGGGTCAGAGAGACGTGTGTGTGAGGGTCAGAGAGACTGTGTGTGTGTGAGGGTCAGAGAGAGATGCTGTGTGTGAGGGTCAGAGAGACTGTGTGTGTGTGTGAGGGTCAGAGAGACTGTGTGGTGTGTGTGTGTGTGAGGGTCAGAGAGATGTGTGTGTGTGTGTGTGTGTGGGGTCAGAGAGACTGTGTCTGTGAGGGTCAGAGAGACGTGTGTGTGTGTGAGGGTCAGAGAGACTGTGTGTGTGTGTGTGTGTGAGGGTCAGAGAGACTGTGTGTGTGTGTGTGTGTGTGTGAGAGGGTCAGAGAGAGATGTGTGTGGGTTGTGTGTGTGAGGGTCAGAGAGGTGTGTGTGTGTGTGTGGTGTGTGTGTGTGAGGGTCAGAGAGACTGTGTGTGAGGGTCAGAGAGTAGGCTGTGGTGTGTGGGTTGAGGTGTGTGTGAGGGTCAGAGAGAGACTGTGTGTGAGGGTCAGAGAGACTGTGTGTGTGTGTGTGTGAGGGTCAGAGAGATGTGTGTGTGAGGAGTCAGAGAGACTGTGTGTGTGTCCTTGTGTGAGGGTCAGAGAGACTGGGTGTGTGTGTGAGGGTCAGAGAGAATGGTGTGGTGTGTGAGGGTCAGAGAGACTGTGTGTGTGTGGGGTCAGAGAGACTGTGTGTGTGTGTGTGAGGGTCAGAGAGACTTTGTGTGTGTGAGGGTCCAGAGAGACTGTGTGTGTGTGAGGGTCAGAGAGACTGTGTGTGTGAGGGTCAGAGAGACTGTGTGGTTGTGAGGGTCAGAGAGACCTGTGTGTGTGGGGGTCAGAGAGGACTGTGTGTGTGTGTGTGTGGGTCAGAGAGACTGTGTGTGGGGTCAGAGAGACTGTGTGTGGGTGTGGGTCAGAGAGACTGTGTGTGGGTGTGGGTCAGAGAGACAGAGAGTGTGTGGGGGGGGTCAGAGAGACTGTGTGGGTGGTGGGTGAGAGAGAGTGTGTGTGTGTGTGGGTCAGAGAGACTGTGTGTGGTGGGGGCAGAGGGCGAGATGGATTGGGGGTAGTAGAGGTGAGGTGGCAGGTTGGTTGGGAGAGACGTGTGTGGGGGTGTGGGTCAGAGAGAGAGGGATGGTAGTGGTCGTGTGTGGTGTGTGGGGTCAGAGAGACTGTGTGGGTGTGGGTCAGAGAGACTGTGTTGGTGTGTGGGTCAGAGAGACTGTGTGTGGGTGTGGGTCGAGGAGAGACTGTGTTGTGTGGGTGTGGGGTCAGAGAGACTGTGGGGGTGTGGGTCAGAGAGACTGTGTGGGTGTGTGGGTCAGAGAGACTGTGTGGTGGGTGTGGGTCAGAGAGACTGTGTGTGTGGGTCAGAGAGAGACTGTGTGTGTGGTGGGTCAGAGAGAGACGGTGTGTGTGTGGGTCAGAGAGACTGGGAGGGACTGTGTTGGTGTGTGTGGGGGTCAGAGAGACTGTGTGTGTGTGGGTCAGAGAGACTGTGTGTGTGGTCAGAGAGGACGTGTGGGTAGATTGAGAGCTGGTGTGTGTGGGTCAGAGAGAGACGTGGTGGTGTGTGGGTCAAGAGAGACGTGGTGTGTGGGTCAGAGAGAGTGTGTGTGGGTCAGAGAGAGACTGTGTGTGTGGGTCAGAGAGAGACGGTGTGTGTGTGTCAGAGAGAGACGGGGTGTGTGTGTGGGTCAGAGAGAGACGACCGGGGTGGGTGTGGGTCAGAGAAGGAGACGGTTGTGTGTGTGGGTCAGAGAGAGACGGTGTGTGTGTGGGTCAGAGAGAGACGGTGTGTGTGTGTGGGGGTCAGAGAGAGACGGTGTGTGTGTGTGGGTCAGAGAGAGACGGTGTGTGTGTGTGGGTCAGAGATACGGTGTGTGTGTGTGGGTCAGAGAGAGACTGTGCGTGTGTGTGGGTCACAGAAAGACTGTGCGTGTGTGTGGGTCACAGAAAGACTGTGCGTGTGTGTGGGTCACAGAAAGACTGTGCGTGTGGGTGGGTCAGAGAGAGACTGCGTGTGGGTGGGTCAGAGAGAGACAGTGCGTGTGGGTGGGTCAGAGAGAGACAGTGCGTGTGTGTGGCAGGTATTGGCGAAGACAAGATTTTTTTTCTACTTGCCTTTTAGTCATGGCTGAAGATTTATGTATCAGACAGTGGACAGGTCTCACACTCATGATTGCTGGCGGCATTGCATGTGTATAAAGTATATAAAGTATTAATACTAATGGTCTATTAATACTAATAAAGTATTAATAGACCATTGTGAAGCAAAGCACCCATGGGACTTTTTTCAAAAGTAGTAAATAACTATTCATTGTCAATCAATGCACAATAATTTACTATTTTGAAATATCAGGGTGTCTATAAGGTGCATGCATAGATGAGGGCTACCTGCAGCCCTCAAATTCCAAATAGAAGAAAAGTTCAGATTGTGTTAAATAGGACACAGTTACATTGCTACGTTTCGGGACTATCCACTCCCTTTATTGAGCTTCAACAAAATGACATCAATAAAGGTCAATACAGTTAGTCTATTTTTGTTTCTACAATTATCTGGTTGATGCATAGGGTTTTCTTATTGCAGTTACAGAATTGGTAACACATTTTTTGTCTAGGTTTGGGAATTACCATGAGATTTTGAGGATTAGCACATTAAAGTTGTGTACACACATGGTCGATAAAAGGCGAATTCCATTGGGATTTGAAGTTAACAGTAAAAGTGTGTGGCAAAAAAATCAGCTACGGTGTGACCAAAAATTTCTGTTGGACCCTACATTATAGGTAGCCAATGGAGTCCTCTACTTTGGCCACCTGAATGAACTCCATATACAGAATACATGTGCCAATCAAATCTGCTATCAGTTAATGTGTGTACACAACTACATGTACAAGTTAAATAAATATCGTTAGGCCTGATTTTAAGACAAGCAGCCTGTTATATTCAATTAGAGAGGAGGCACTGGCTGTGAGACCTGCCGCAGCACTCGAGAACATAGACCATCACTTCCAATCATTCCTTAGTTATACAACAGCGTGGATCACACAATATGTTAGGGGAGCCTCTAAATGTGTATGGGCCTTTAGATTCTGTGTCTTGTTTCCTCATTTGGTATTCATTTGTTTTTTTGTACTTCTGATAAAGTATTAGCGTAACATACACGGGATAGATTTTTCATTAGGTTTGACCAACGCTTAAAAATTGATGTACAGTTTCTCTGTATTTTAGAGGGTTTGATGATCTTTTAGTGCACATCTTCAGCAGATTTCATACAGAAATATAGTAAAAAAAAAGCTGTGAAAGATATTGCTTTTTGATTAAAGGGCAACTCCACCCTCATAAGAACATAGTATAGAAAGAATGGCCTCTTTAAAATATGTTGATATATCATAGTTTGTCCTATGAACTCATTACTGTATGCCTGCTATGCTTCTGGATGCCTCATGGAAACTGAGCAATTTAGAAACCTGTACTGAGCCTGAGCATGCTCAGAAGAGGCAGACAGGGGATTAACATTCAGTCATTGGCTGTGATGTCAACTGTCAAATCCATAACTGACAGTTACTAACTGGAAGAACCAGGAAGCAGAAACAGGGGAAACAGGACATTGTGCAGAATTTCAGGTTAGACTTATATATTTCAGATTTCAAACTATTACCGTTTAGGCTTTTGGGGGGTGATTTACCTGTATGTAAGTTTTCATTTTGGGGCTGGACTTGCCCTTTAAGGTCCTCTCGATCAAAATTAGGTTGGAAAAATCAATCAAATCTGTTGATCCATGTTTAGATTTATTTTTTAAGGTTTTCTTATGTTTTCACTCATTGTGTACTGTGTTGTTTCTTTTGAAAAATTTAGACTTGTATGGATTTGGTTCTAGTCTGACATCTACCAAATATTGTTAAATTACAACATTGCAATTAAAGTCGGACATGCTAGAAAATGTTTATTGGCCTAAAATCAGTCGTACAATATCATACGGTAATCATCAGTTGGCATAGCTATAGACGTATGAGCCCTGATGCAAAATTTGGGCATGGGCCCCCCAACACCGCCGCAAATACAAATCGGCACCACAAACCAAATAATTATTTCCATAAAAAATATCCAAATTCATCATTACCATTTTAAAACGGGCACTAATTTAATACCCATATACCTAGCAAAACTATTCAATCCGATTCAAACAGTTAAATAAGGTTTCCATGTTGTTGCCAGTACAACCCACAGTCCATGAAGTCATCAAAGAACTACACCCCCCTGACCCCAGTATTCACTGTCTCTGTGCAAAATGTTTTGTATGCAGATGTCTCCACACCAATATGGAATCTCTGGTAAGACTTTGAAAGCTGCTTGCTACCTTGCAATTTATTTACCAGTCGGTGTGAATTGCTGGTAAATAAACTGCAGGGTAACAAGCAGTTTTTTTCCTATCAAGAGATAAAGCATCCAAATGTAGCTTTATTGTCTGCTTGTTCAGTGTTGGCAATACAATAAATTTTTATATATATTTAAATGTAATAAATATTTTTAGACATATTCAGCCTTCTCTGGTCAGGCGGTTTTCTTTAATATTTTACAGTGTAACATTATGTCACATATGTGTGTTAACACACTGTTAGGGCAATGCAACGAGAGCCGCTATATGCCGATAGACACTCTTGTTGCATTGCAAAGTGCCGGAAACTATTTTACCAAATATAGTGCAGCCAACAGCATGCAACATCAATATTTCATGCTAACTGATATAACATCGGCTAGCTTACACTCCAGAGCAGGATCGGTGCGTTCATCACCCCCCCCCCCTCCCCCCCCCCCCCCACACACACACACACACATACATGTCCCAAGTTTAAAGCAGAGTTGTGCACTTACGGTAGCTGTTATATTTTATGGTTGCATTTAGGACTGGGAAGTTAATGATCATGTCTGTTGTATTGAGTGTAGATGGAAAGTAGACAAAACAAAAATTGATCAAAAATAAAACTGTTTTTATTACAATTTTTAAGGTTTTATTGAAAACAACTGCTGGAGAAATTGACATTGAGTTGTGGTCCAAAGAAGCACCAAAAGCCTGCCGGAACTTTGTTCAGCTTTGTTTAGAAGGTAAGGTGGTTCACATACTTCCATGTTTGTTTGTTATAGCTTCACAAAGCCTGTATGGTGGTTCCACAGGATTTCAACTGTGTATCTGGCTCTTCACATGCTTTGTCTATTTGTAAAGTATCCTGGTTCATTTCTAGACCTTTCTGTATAAAGTAATTTTTTAACATTTGAATGTTCTGCCAATCACTTCTGAGAGACACCCGAGAGACTGCTAACTGTACGCACTCGTCCCTTATAATTATTGCTTTGTTATGAATTAGTACTATTATATAGTATAGTATATTAGTACTATTTGACTAATTCCCTATGAATATATTGTAATCCTATATAATTTAGCAATACTGACTACTGTCAGAACCCACTGGGTATTTTTAGTATTATTGACAATCTGACATTTCAATCCCTTTTTTCCAAACCTTTATTTTGATCTAATCAGTCGACTAGTTGCCCTTCAATGAGATCAATTTGGAATGTTGGTTTTCTCCGAGGGAGAGAGGTTTTCAAGTGCACCTTACTGCTGGTGTACAATGGTTATTTGAACTGTTTTGTTATATTGTGGGATCAGAAAACACATAATAAAAACTCTGGGCATCTGTAAAAATATGTCTATGGAGAATTTTCAGCATAATGATTTTAATTTTGAATTAATATTATTTAGAGTTTATTATTATAACAGACCTAAGTCAGTGTCCTCCCCAGAATTTTTTTCCTGCCGGGTGGCATGAAAAAGTAGCCGGGTGGGGTAGGAAAGGGAAATTTGGTGGTAAGGGAAGATGTGCACTGCATCATGCTCATCATATAGGTCAGGGATGTCTAACTTTCATCCCACTAGATGTTTGAAAACTATAACTCCCAGCATTCCGTGGTTGTAGAATGCAGGGAGTTGTAGTTCGTAAACATCTGCAGGGAGTTGTAGTTCTGCAACATCTGAAGGTAACCCATGTAACATAGCAGCACAAGCACATGTGACACCCTTTTGTGGCCTTGGAGATCTTGGAAAAGCTAGTTAACGTGCTAAAATAATCTTGCAATTGTAAAAAAGGGGTCTGGACTGAGCAGTTTTGGCGGGAGTTTTTACTGACCTATTGGTACACCTATTAAACCTACTTCTAAATGCTTTTAAATCACAAGTGTTCTCTCAAGAATTTTTTTCCAGCCGGGTGGAATGAAAAAGTAGCCGGGTGGGCCGCCCGGCTAAAAGACCCTAGGGAGAACACTGCCTAAGTAATTTGCTTGATTGAGTGACACAGGAGTGGGCCATGTCAGTGTTGATGCATAAAATGCCTTTTTTCTAGCAGGAAATTTGTTGACAGGAAATTTGTCCTTAACAGTTCCTACTGTTTAGGGGGCCAATAGCAATTTACATCCAAGACCGGCCAACCCCCGGATGACGGTGATAGTTTGCCAGCTGTAGGATCGAACAATGTTTTGGAACATGTGGTAAATAATAGGCTATTCATCACTATTCACTATTTCTATTCACTTTTTCTTTAGGTTATTACGATAACACAATATTTCACAGAGTGGTGCCTGAATTTATTGTTCAAGGAGGGGATCCTACAGGGACTGGAACTGGAGGAGAATCTATTTATGGAAAACCATTTAGAGTAAGAACGTTTTTATTAATTTATAATAAATGTGTTTCATTTTGCAGTATATACAAGATTAGTATAATACGTGCCAGTAGGAGATGCAGATTAAAATTAGCTTTAGCCTAAAGACATGACAAAAGTTCTCTTAAGTACAACGCAAGATTAGATTTAAACCTACTGATGGACTATCTTGGAAAAGAGAGAGATATTAGAGTCCAGAAGAAGGAAGCAGCAAGAGGTGTAAGCCTGGGGACATTAGGCTGGGTAAACAAGGGTAGGTTTTTCAGCCTTAACGACCGATACTTTGTGTATCGGTCGGTTGGGCCAAAAAATCTGGGCCGTGGATCGATGATGGTTCCTCGTTTGTCCGGGTCGTAGGAACAGACCTGATCCCCTATGGGACTGCACGATCAGTTGCACGAACTGTCGGCTGTGGCTACTATTTAACACACCTGCTCCCCATTCACACCATAGACCTTGTAACACTAACGGGTCACATGACAACAGGAAAGGAAAATGGCTTATTGGGCACAATTTAGACATTTTTAACTTGTGTACTCACTTTTGTTTCTGGCGTTTTATTAATGGTTGTGAGTTATTTTTATGGGCAGCAAATTTACACTGTTATAAAGCAGTACACTGACTACTTTACATTGTATCAAAGTGTCGTATCTTCAGTATTGTCCAATGAAAAAATATTTATAAAAATGTGAGGGTGTACTTACTTTTGTGACATACTGTATATATATCCTTACTATAGTATAAGACAGGGATTGACAAACCCAGGTCACCATGGCGACTGAAAATTGATTCCTAGCAATTGGGTGCTTACTTTGTTCTGTACTTGAATGTTTGCAACATTGTTGCTGAATAGACTGAGCAGAGTATATTACTCCCTATTCTGCAGCAATGTTGCAAACAGAAGAAGGTGAAGGGAGGGGAACTAGGAGCTCAGCTAACAGGGATAGAAAGCTACTACCTGATTTTTAACAGAACAAGCAGCCTCTGTGACAGGCAGCTCAGAGATTCCTATCCTGTCACTTTATTTTGCTGGCACTGGGAAAGTTAATGGTAATAGGAATGTCTGCTGGCACTGGGAAAGTTAATGGTACAGTGGTTGGACTCATCTCGTGTAAGGAGTATGAATGCGCTTATAGAGATTAGGTGGAGCATTTGATGAAGTGGTGTAGAGTAAATAACCTGCACCTTAACATTAAAAAAAACAAAGAAGCTGGTTATTGATTTAGGAAGCATAAGCTTGATATCCAACCACTCATTATTGAAGGGGAATGTGTTGAGAGGGTTACAGCTTTAAGGTTTTTAGGTATGGAGCTAAAAAGATGACCTGACATGGAGTGGAAATACTATGGCGTTGGTTAAAAAAAAATGGCACAGCAGAGATGGTTCTTTTTTTTAGAATTTGCAGAAAATACAATCTTCCAACTCAGTTATTGCTTGCTTTTTTACCACTGTGTTGTGGAGAGTGTACTTACCTATGGATTGTCTGTGTTGTACTGTGGTAGCACTGCCTCGTAAAGGAAGGCAATTCAGAGGGTTGTTAAGGTGGCAGAGAAAGCAATTGGCTGTGCATTACCAACCCTGGATCAATTATTTACTTCCCGTTGTAGGAAGAAGGCAACAGAAATTATACCGGATTATATCCATGTCACTCAGGTCACTGTTTTTTTTCAGCTACGGACATCTGGTTGGAGATACAGACAAATGAAACTAAGAACAAGCCGTCTTAAAAATAGTTTTTATCCTAAAGCGATTATGGCCTTACATATATAAGTTTTATAAAAATGATAAAGGTTTTTAAATGACGTTAATGTACTCCTATCTTGGTGATTAATTGTTTAGTTATATTGGTTTTTATGCTGAATCATTTGTAAAAACTTTTTTTTTTCTTTTAAAGTAACAATGACATAAATTTATAATATTATTATTATTATTATTATTATTGTAAGTCTGCTGGCACTAAAAAAGTAAAGGTGCCCATACACTACTAATATATTAAATGTATGTCTAATCTATCTGTCTTTAGCGCCAGCGTTATTTTACCTTCCGATATTCCCAAGACGGTCCCACCATGCCCATTCATTTTGCAATTGCAATAAAGCACAGGTCAGTTTGTTCCTGCTGCATTGCTCGAATGACGCAGGAATGTCAAAAGGTTCTAATGGTTAAGGGATCTCAAACTCCCCCAACCATCTCAAAATCTGTCTGTCCATCTATCCTTCTCTGTATGTCTATCTTTCTGCCTGGAAAGAACCACCTGAAATTCCCCACCTTAAGGCTCCAATATCTCCACAGATTTCCCCTTGTTTTTCGTTAAACTGTTTGACATTGTCAAGTGGTTGATCAAAGAAACGTCATACATGGGATCAATATTTTAAACTATCCAATCTAATTTATTGGATTGCTCAAAATGACAATAACGTATGGGGGGCTTAACATTTAAGTGTCAATCAAGTTCCTTAGTATCATAAACTCTTCTGTTATGTGTAGTTTTGCTGTAGCTGGAATGGTGACAATTTGTATGTGAACTGCATGGTTGGAAATTACCTCTCCCAATGATGCCTCAGCGCCAGAGTCTTCCTCCAGCGCCAGAGTCTTCCCCCCCCCCCCGGGGGCGGAGGCCCCCCCCCCCCCCCCCCGGGCGGGGGCCCCCCCCCCCCCCTCCGGGGGCAGAGTCTTCCCCCTCCGGGGGCAGAGTCTTCCCAACAGTGATTCCTCTAAGCTGTGCGTTTATGCGTATGTACACCACTTGGCAGGCCTGCACACGCAGTGCACGCAAAAAAAGGTGGTGAATTTAGATAATAATGTATGTTGTGCTCAAATTTTTATTTTGTCTTCATGCAAATGATATATATCTGCACATACAGCCAATAAGAAATTAGAGGGACCATTGGAGACTAATAATTGTGAGTCGTTTGCCATATAAAAGTGAACTAATGAACAGTTCTGGTTGTTATTTATTACTTTTATTGCTAACTTTGTCAGCCTTTCCAGTCTATGGTCATCTGTGTATTTAACGTTCATACCGAAGAGAGAACTATTTATTGTACCAATTAGAAATAAGCTGTAGGTACCATTTTATCTGTATAGCAATGGAGTAATGGAATACTTTTCTGTTGGTAGATACACAGGTGATTTTTTCTTGCTAAAAGCACACACATTTTCAACAGCAAAAAGCAGTTCTTACTTAATTTTGTTCACATGGGCACATTTGTCTTTACTCCTGTCTGTCTGGGTAATGGATGAAAATGGTTTTGCTCTGTGTACAGAAATATTTCACTTTGTTTTTCTTTTTTTCTTTTTTTTTTGCTCTAGAAAAAAAACTTTTTAAAAAAATGATTTTGTATTTGTATCTTGGCAAATTTTTAAAAAGTAAGGGCTCAACATATTCTGTTGCGTTTTTTTAAATTTTATTATTGATTTTATTTTCAATCACCAGGATGAATTCCATTCACGTCTACGGTTTAATCGACGAGGGCTGGTTGCCATGGCAAATGCTGGACTTCATGATAATGGAAGCCAATTTTTCTTTACTCTTGGACGCGCCGATGAGCTTAATAGCAAGCATACCATCTTTGGAAAGGTTAGATGATGCCAGTTGAAGAAAAATTCTCTTAAAACAAGCAATTATATCCAGATGCCAGATGAAAGCTTCTCTGTCTCTTCCTCCCTTTTTTTCATGAATGCCTCTGTAATGGGATTAGCTAATCATTGAGACTTCTTAGTTCCAATGCAGCTTATTCAGGAAATTGTCCTTGTGAAAAATAGTGGTAGCCTGTTTTCCATTTTTAAGGGTTCAATTCAGTGTTTACACAGATTTTCATTTCCATGTAAATTGTCATTTTTGCAGTCCACATATGTTAATACAAGGGTCATTCACACATATACTTTAAATGTCCACCTGCAAAAAAACGTACCTTTATTGTATCTTGATAGTTCAAATATTATATAATGTTAGTCCAGGTAACATTCTTACTTACTGTAATTAATTCCTATGCTCAGTATATACAGCATCTCATCTACCGCAGAATGTTTTTGTGACTGTTCTAGAGCAGTTTTCATATGTACTGTAGTAAGCAGCCACAAGCATACACTATGTGTAATGTACATATAACATGTTATAGAACATGCCAAGATATTGTAGGTCACAGAAGTTCTGAGATTTTATGTGGTCATGGCCTTGTGCTTTTGTTATAAAATATGTCTGTGACTTCTAAATTACTTATAAACTTTAGCAATTGAACTTAATTTTCCTACACCCTGGGAAAGGGGCTGTGCCAGGTTGAGTGTAAAGTTTTTCTGATTTAATAGCGTTGGACCTCCTGTGTAGGACCTAGAACATCTGTATTACATTCTGTAATTTAGGAAAATTGTATTTGTAGCCATTAGCAAAAGAAAAAAAACTTTAAAAAAGCATAAAAAGATAATATACTGTATGTGTGTGTGTAATATAATATATCTAAATCTTAGTAAGGATAGCACAATAGACTTTAATTTGTCTTTGTCAAGTCCCGTGAGTGCTACCTTTACTAAGACTTTGGATGTGTATTACTCGATATGCACTTGGGCGCATGTATCGAAGCTGGAGTGCCTCCGTGGATTCATTTATATATATGTTAATGTGCAAAAGGCATCTGCCCATGATCAAACAAATAATATAAATTAACATGCGTCTCAGTTCTTTAAATGTGTTTGAAAGAGTTTTGACAGCCTGGTTTAGGAGTTAGCTATATATAGGTTCTTTGGATATTTTCTAAAAATTTTTAAAAATTAGAAAAACTTATTGTGGATTTATTTATTACGCTGTTGCCTTCATGAAACTTGCATCGTTGCTCTGAAATTCTATTACCTCCAGCTTATCTCAACATAACATAAGGCAACTAAGTCACAGCTGAAGCTTTTAGACTTATTTTATTTTTCTATACAAAGCTGATTTGTATATTTCAGGTGACTGGAGATACCATATATAACATACTGAGACTGGCAGAAGTTGATATTGGTGATGATGAAAGACCCATCAATGCGCACAAAATAAAAAGCACAGAGGTATTCCTTGTATTTTTTATGTAAATTGATTTTTCTGACATTTGCACGCTTATTGCCTCTAGATTTCTGATTAATAAAGTTATGCTAAGAGAGGTTGCAATGAAATGAAACAAGTTTTTAACATTTTACTTAATTGTAATGTTAATCAGTGTAATTAATAACCTGTGGCAAATCTCAAGCAATATGTTTAATTGGGGGGGGGCAGAGGATATTGTGTATATTCAATGCTGTGTGAATGAAAGATTAGGGATGGTTTCCATAAATCTGACACAATTTCAGATTGAAATTTGAGTTTGTACTAGGGAAACTGTTCATGTCTCCAGAACATTTTGTGACTGTTCCAGAATTCCAGTCTGAATTCTTATTCACGTGATTTAGATATTGTATGCAGAATAATTCATAAATAATCTTTGCAGGTTTATGTAAAGTATTTTAATTCATCTTAAGACCTTGTGCACTTTTTAAAATTTTATCCCCCATCTGTCCCTTTCCAGAAATAGATAGAAAGAATTTACAATTCTGTTTGGATTACAAATTTCACTAAAAATGTGTTTTTGCTTGTGGGGATGTTGAGAAAAGTTGACCACAGACTAGAACATTCTAAGGGAGATTCAATAAAAGTTGTTATTGTTAAAAATGGTGCAAATAAGATCTGATTGGTTGGGGCAAAATTAGCACCATTTTAACAATAAGAACTTTTATTGAATCTCCATGATTTGTCTTCAATACAAACCCATCACAGACTTGAAGCCATTCTTTGGTGCTGGTTCACACTGGTTAATCTTGACCCTGTTTTTCAGACTGATTGACTACAAATCAGTAAACGGATCAATAGTCTCTCAGGGCTAGGCTTGGGAGAAACACATTTTTATTCCGATAACGGAATATTGGCAGAATCGCAGCACAAACCCATAGTAATGCTTTTAAAAAACATTACGTCATGCATATTACTGTGCATTGTAGTCAGAAAAAAATGCAGAGCTGGCAATTTTAATGCCACTGCATGATTGGCCAAAAAAACAGTCATATCAAATTTTTATATGTAGAAAGCCTTGATAGATCCCAATGTTGCCTTTATTCTCTCTGCAGTTTGTCTATTAATTCAGGGATTATACTTGTGCAGGGATCTCTCATATGCATATAGTCACTTCCTTGATCAGGCATGTTGCAGGCAAATGGAGAAATTAACAGTTCATGTCCACAGACTTAATATTGGGTTTTGCAGGCTTGGGCAACCCTGTGTGATACCTGTGTTTAAATCACTCCATTTTGCCATCTGTAAATTCCCTCAAATTTCCTACCTTGTCAAATCCCTTAAACTGACTTCAATGAAAGTCACCTAAAAA
This sequence comes from Hymenochirus boettgeri, assembly GCA_019447015.1. Classification (NCBI taxonomy): domain Eukaryota; kingdom Metazoa; phylum Chordata; class Amphibia; order Anura; family Pipidae; genus Hymenochirus; species Hymenochirus boettgeri. Next base: position 364,658,791 of record CM033469.1, on the reverse strand, counting down.
CCCTAAAACAGGCAGCAAAATAGGCTTGTCTACGGCAGCCTTCTGTTCTTTTTTGTAGGGAATCATATACTGGCTGTGTTAAGCTATATTTTTATCTGTAACCAGTGATAGCACTCCAAGGTTTTTCCCAGCAGTTTTCGCATAATCACATTACAGAATATCCAAGTATACATGAGCCTGCAGCCATTTTCTCTATAAATCTTCTTTTTTAATGTAGGTGCTGTTTAATCCCTTTGATGACATCATTCCGAGAATAATCAAGAAAACAAAAAAAGAAAAAGATGATGATGCCAAGAAATCTAAAGTTAAAGGCACAAAGTACATACTTTTACAAACCATATGATATTCGTATAAATGTTTAGCATTATCCTGTTTGTCTTGAAAACCACATTTTAGACTCTAGCAAGAGTCTTAAAGATATGCTAAACAACTTTAAGATGCATATTACAGCATCTGTGTGTGTATTTAAAACAGCCTCCACAATCTATTTAAAGTTGCGGTTTTGGTGGTTCTGCGTGAGAATTTAAACACTAGCCAAGTGGCTATTAAAATCACAGAACCATAATATTAAATCCCCTTCGAAGAAGTGCAAGGGAGTGATTGCGGCTCTCTATAAATTTGTATAGGGTGTATGCTGTATAAAAATAGTAGCACACGCTTTTAAACTATTACACTATTTATAAATATATTTTCAGTTGAAATCAATGCTTCTAAGATATATTGTGGCTGACTAAATAAATAAGGGTCTGTTATAGTTCGGGGGTGAAGGCTCCATTTAAATATTCTTCCCATTTAAAATCTACATTTATCTTAATTACACTTACACGGGTCAGTTTTTTTAGTTCGATTGATTGTTAAAAGTGATTTTTTTAATTTGATTGCTCCACATTTGATTCTTTTTTTGCATTCTACCAAAAACGATGACCACAAGTACGACCAATTTCCACCAATAGTCCAAGGACCTGTCAGGTTTTTGAGATTCTGTTTGATCATGTTAACAAGCATGCAGACTGATAATCAAATCAGTAAGAATTGACCATTGAATTCCTGTGTGTAGTTCTGTGTTAAATTTATTCTTAGGCTGGGTACACACTGAGGGACTATTTATCCCGACCGAGCGCTTGCTATGAGCGAGCGCTGGGCCGGGACATATGTCCGTCGGTCGCGGCAAATTCAGCCGTGGCCGAAAATGCGAACAATCGATCGATCGATTCCATAGGGAACCACACGATCGATCATAATTTTCTGACACCTCCGATCATTCGTTTGTCCGACTCTTAGTAATAACCTTGCCTCAAATGATTCCTATACATAAGAGTAAGCTGTACCTGCAATATTATCAATTTCTGTGCAGTCTTGTGGATGTTCTTCCACAAACACTAAACAAACCAAAATTTTTTTTTCATGAATGGAGATACACTTTAATGAACAGTCGACTGAGATATAATACAATTGAAACGTTCTGTGTCTGGCTAGCTTAAGCACCATGGAACTAACATTTAAGAAACCGTTCATTTGTCTGACGACTGCGAAAAAGTACGGCACTGCTGACATTTCACCACTCTTTAATTGCTGACAGACCTTTAGTCCGATTTTGATGAAAGTTAGATCGAGATCCAATGATCGCATTGAACATTTCCACCAGTATTTCAGCCTGATCAACTGAAATATTGTGACAGGCAGCCAATTGGACGCATGTACTGGCCCTAAAAGGTTTATTGCTGTTAAAATTTTGTTCATTTGTAATGAAAGAGAGCATATTGGTGGTCTTGAAAAAGAAGGAATTCTATGGGGGAGACTCAATATATTTCGCTATCACAACCTACGTGCACTCGTTTCCGCAATGTATTAATCACTTTGCGACCATTAATACACTGCAAAAACGCTAGCGGTAAGTTGCGAGCTTTTGCATGTATTTTAAAGACACCATTGAAGAGGCATTAATTGTCGCGCAAAAAAGTAGCGCTTTGCGCTGCGCAAAGAAAAAAAATTGCGACATGGTGCAGGTAGTGCAAAACCTTCGCTAACACGTTAGTACATGGGTTAGCGTGATTTTAGCGCTTATTTTCTCTATCACAGGATATTGCATCTCCTTGTACAGTATATGTTTTCATTAGAGGTGATATAATTCCTTTGCTGAAAGCATTGGGTACATTCAGTTTGTTTTTTTCCCCCCTCAGGAACTTTAATTTACTTTCTTTTGGGGAAGAAGCAGAAGAGGAGGAAGAAGAAATTATTAAAGTCAGCGAGGTACAGACTGCACTTTCTGTTTTATGTACAATAGTAATGCCTTACCATTTTTTTAACCCAAGAATTTTTTTTTACCACTTTGAAATGAATTTAAAGGGCATGTCCACCCTTTTAAAAAAATTATTATATTTGGTAGGGCACCTTCCCCCAGCCCCAACCGCATTATTAGATTTTCCAGAAAGTACCTTACCTCTTTCCCCCGCAGCACAATCCCGGCCCTCTGCTTGCACTGAACTGCAAGCAGGGGGCAGGACCGGCAGCCGCGTCCCTGGTTGGCTGAGAGGCAGCCAATCACGGATGCGGCTGCCGGCAGTTCAGAACCCCGGGGGAAAGAGGTAAGTTAAAGGGCATGACCAACCCCAAAACTAAAATCCCCCCCACTACTGGCCCCATTGTGTAGTGTAGTTTAATCCTTACCTTACATCCCAGCTCCATCTGGTTCTTCTGCTATCCCCCCCAAAATCCAAAAAAACGCCCACCAGGAGTACTGCAGAGTCCATATAGGACTCTGCCTCCTGTCTCCCCTCCCGGAGAAATTTGGCATGCGCACTGCAGCCCTTCTTCCCCTTCCTTTCCCTCCCGAATAGGATTCCCTCCCCCTAGCGTAAAAACCTTTATACATTATATTCTCCCTGTCCCCCCATCCCCAACCGCTATAGTTTTACGTTCAGAAAGTGTCCCAAATATTACTTACCTTCCAGCCGCATGGAATTCCTGGCAGCCGCGTCCTTGATTGGCACAGATGCGACTGCCGGTCCCGCCCCTCTGCTTGCATTTTCTCCCAATCAGAGTGCCTGGCATTGCGGGGGAGCGGATGGGGCTGGGGGGACAGGGAGAATTTTATGTAAAAAAAAGGGTGGACATGCCCTTTAAGTAACTATCGGACAGTCTCTGGAAAATCGAATAATGCGGTTGGGGCTGGGGGAATGCTAGCTACTAATGGGCAAAGGGTTTTAATTTTAATGGTAGGGGGAGGGCTTGCAAAACAGGAGGGAGGGGGGGAGGCCTGCAGTGTGCAGGACAAAATTCTCCCGGAGGAGAGACAGGAGGCAGAGTCCTATATGGACTCTGATATCCTCCTGGTGGCCGTTTTCAGACTTGGGGGGGGATCCAGGAGAACCATTTGGAGCTAGGTAAGGATTTTATTACACTACAGATTGGGACCAGTAGTGGGGGGATTATAGTTTTGGGGTGGGACATGCCCTAAAAATATTTAGAGGTCGTAATGGTTTGAATCTTTATTACTTTATCTGGATTTCCAAGGAAGTTTTTAAATAGCACACTCAACATAGCTTGTAACATGTAAATTATGTAATACAGGTTGGCTCGGTTTGCTAATTTTTTTATTTGTTTCTTAATGATATACAACCCTTTTAGATTCTATAAATCAAAAAATCTATACTTCCTATAATTCCTTGCAAATACCTGAAACTCTCTGACAGCAAATCCTATGTAATTCTGCAGTTTTCAGAGGAGTGGGGGGATGAATGACAGACCAAATATAAATCTACATATGTTCAGTGAATTTCTAGTCTTCCTCCTATCTCTCCTTGTCAGAGCTGTTATGAAATGACTGGCTCATCTGTTAAAAATGCTTTATTTTATGTGGTAGAATTAACAAAATACACTATTCTAAATGGAAGCAACCTTGGGGTCACTTAGAAATGTCCTTGTCTTTAAAAGTAAAGCAAGTGTTTTGTGCAGATTGGTCAGAGACAGTGTAACCTGTTAGTGTTGTAAAGGTCTATGGAATTTTTATAATGGAATATGTTCATGGGTATACAATGGCCAATTATCAGCATGAATTAGTCCAGCATTCTGTAGAATGTTGTTTGCTAATGCAAGTTCATCATTTTAAATATTATTCATCATTATTATTTCAGGCTAATTGATTATTAGTAAAACATTTTCAATTATGTCAGCACAGCTGAAAAGGGTAAAGCCTCGTACACACGTTGGATAATTGTCGTACGATATTCGTACTAAAATCTAACATCAATGATCGTCAAAGACCAACGACCGTTGACTATTGTCGGCTTTTTCCGACGATCAGCCTGGGCGGATTTGTTCTGCCGATTATCATATATTTGTACATGGTCGGCAGATTATCTTTAACGTTCTATGAAAAAATATATAAAAGGCGCATGCTCTGCTTTCGAAGATATGTAACGTTACGTTATGTACGGATGTCTACATCTAACGACTATCGTGGTGACTATTGTTGCTGTGTGTACAGATGTTGTTTCAATTATGAGGATTAACAATGTTGTTAAAGGAGAACTAAACCCCCAAAAAATCAAAGTATAAGTTAGAAAGTATTTGTCTCAACATCCTTTTCACCATGGATGATTCCACTCAGGGGCCTTTTCTTTACCTCTATGAGCTCATTTTAGGTTCTGTTTGTTCCCCAACTCTGAAGCTGACATTTTCCCTTACCTGCCAGTACTTTTACCTTGATTACATTTTCAGCACCTGTGTGATTTCCATTTCCCACCTCTTAACCCCTATGATGTAGGAATATATTAAATCATCAATATTCAAATTGGTGGTGCAGCTGATTAACCCTTTCCTAGTAGCAGTGTTGTAGTGTGATGTATATAGGTCTGGGTATCTAGCATGTCCGGATCTGAAATAATGTATGTCTCACCTACGGCTTTCACTCCACCAAATCCGATACATAAACAATAAATTGCAGGTGAAACATACAAAGACACAGGTCTGTAGCTGTGAATATTGCACATTTATTGCAAAACATGCGTGCTACATGTTTCAGACCCACTCAAGCACTTGAGGAAGGACAAGTGGGTCAGAAACATGTAGAATGAATGTTTTGCAATAAACCTGCACTATTCACAGTTACAGACCTGTGTCTTTGTCTGTTTTACCTGCAAATGTTTTGTATAAATGTTGGAGGGCCATATTTAACCCTTTGAGTGCCAGAAGAATGTCATTTTTTTTTTTTGCGGGCAGGATTTCGCCCTTAATACGCTTTAGACTAATTTTACAGTATGGAACCGTGCGTACAATCCGGAATCTTATACTTTTTTTTTTTTCAGCACAAAGTCTACTTTAACATGGTAACAGAATTATGTAACTTTTCTGGAAATTTTACTGGAATTATGGGTAAAATATGTAAAAAAAAATAAAATTTAAAAATGTTCATGGATTTATCCCATTTTTACTTATAGTTATCTTAAGGTTACACACAAAAATCTCACTGTTTCTAAAAGCTCTGATACTCCCGAGTACAACAATACTAGATATATGTAGGTACCCCACTTTTCCTGTACAGGAGACCCCCCCAAACTAAAACTGCACCTTCAAGAATATTACACCAAATTAAAATGTATAACCACTACTGACAGTTAACATAGAATATCTACCAAATTAACTAAAATATCCCCACAAGTGAGATATTTTTAGAAACTAAACACCCACAAGATTTTATGAGTGAGGTTAGTTTCGATCAAAATGCAGATACCCGGACGCAGCTCTTATTTTCTCACATTTTCCTTTTTTTCCTCAACTGTAAAATCAGAGACAAAATCAAATGCGAATTTCAGCTAAAAACCGTGGAGGAAAGTTCAAACGCACCTCAAATATGAAACCCTAACCCCTCCCGAATAAAACGGTATGCCACATTTATGGGTATATCCAGAGACATGGCTACCAACTAACCCAGAGCGTGACCAGTGCCAAATGTCAGTAGCAGCAAAAATTAGCCAGTTTTGTATTTGAACAGTCTGCAGTTTTTCCACAAAACGCCCCCCAACTCAGAAATACCCCCCACAAACTATATATATCTACACACCTTCAGCTATGTAACGCTGTAGTTCGTTCATTCATACCATCAATGGTGTGGGTGCAGTTCTTCATAGAAGTTTGCACTTTTACCAGATTTTCCAAAAAAATTAACATCAAACAACATTCAAAAAGGTAGAAATCATGCCAAAACTCCATGGAATGTAAAAAAAAGTTACCAAATATCAATCTCCTAAATGTCCTGAATCAAACGGTATGCCATATGTGTGGTTACATAAACAAATAATAGCCCAATAAGAGACGGCTAACTCTAGTGTATACAAATAAACAAAAAAGAAAAAAGTCTAGAGTAAAAAGCCTTAAAGTTTAAAACCTCAATTTATTATATTTAATCTTAAAATCATGAAAAGGCAACAATATCATTAAGTATCACTCAATATAATAATTCACAGATAATACTTACGGCTGATAGAGCCGTAAGTATACACAATGGAGATCTCTGGGGTGCGCTCCCCTCCCTCTCTTGCTCCCCCTTTTTTGGATTCAGAGATCTCCATTGTGTATACTTACGGCTCTATCAGCCCAGATACTCAGGCACTTTCCTTGACTGTCCGTGCACGGACTTCAGCTGACAGACTGACGATAAGTATAGTTATCTTAATGGGACACACTGTGTGTTATTTTTGGAGAGGGTGGGTTATATAACATGCTGCTTCATCACACTTGTGATTTTTTCACACACTTATCTGTGAATTATTTTATTGAGTGATACTTAATGATATTGTTGCCTTTTCATGATTTTAAGATTAAATATAATAAATTGAGGTTTTAAACTTTAAGGCTTTTTACTTTTTTCTTTTTTGTTTATATGTGTAGTTACACACGCAGACGTGGAAGCGAATAGTAACAAAGTGAGACAATGCACGATGGCTCACAATAAGCGAAAATATTTAGCCAACTCTGAATTTGAACAGTCTGCAGTTTTTTCCACAGAACACCCCTGTAACTCAGAAATACCCCACACAAACTATATATTCCTGAAATTTACACACCTTCAGCTATGTAATGCTGTAGTTTGTTCATTCATACCATCAATGGTGTGGGTGCAGTTCTTCGTAGAAGTTCACATTTGTCTGAAAAAATGAACAAAAAACAACTTAAAAAAAAACTTCAAACTATATATTCTTGGACTCTACACACCTTCAGCTACACAATGGTGTGATTCTTTTATGCATACCGCCAATGGTGTGGGCGCAGTTTCGTGTACAATTTCGCTTTCTTACCAGATTTTCAGGAAAAATGTCTAAAAATACAATTCAAAGTTAAAAATCATGGCAAATTTCTATGTCATGTAAAAAAAACTTGTCAATTATCAATCTTCCAAATGCCCTGAATCAAACGTTATGCCATATGCGTGGATGCACACAGGGACGTAGCCACCAACTACCTCAAATGGGACGCATGCACAAGTGTAATTACAAGAAAAAAATCAAAGTGCTCTGTAATTTCAAACAGCCCCAAAACTTGGAAATGCCCCCCACAAATAAAACCCCCAACTAAATATCAATCTCCCACATGTTCTGAATCAAACAGTATGCCCTATGTGTGGATGTACACAGAGACGTGGCCACCAACTAGCTCAAATCGGACGCATGCACTAATTCAATTACAAGAAAAAATCAAAGTGCTCTGTAATTTGAACAGTCTACCCTTTTTCTAAGGAAACAGTCCCGAAACATGGAAATTCCCCCCACAAACTATATATTTTTGGAATCTACACACCTTTCATCCAAAGAACTCTGTGTTTTTAGGAGGTTTTGTGAAAAATAAAATATGATTCAAGGATTGAAATCCTACCTAAACCAACTTGACAAGCAAAAAAAACCACTAAATGTCAATCTTCCACATATCCTGCATCAAACGGTATGCCATATGTGTGGGTGCACACAGAGACGTGGCCACCAACTAGCTCAAATGGGACGCATGCATAAGTCCAATTACAAGAAAAAAATCAAAGTGCTCTGTAATTTGTACAGTCTACACTTTTTCAAAGGAAACGGCTCTGAAACTTAGAAATACCCCACACAAACTATATATTTTTGGAATCTACACACCTTCACCTATGTAATGTTGTCATGCTTTCATATATACATGAAGAGTTCCAGACACAGTACTCCATAGAACTCTGTGCTTTTTAGGAGATTTTGTAAAAAATATAATAAGGTGATTCAAAGGTTGAAATCCTACCTAAACCCACTTGACAAGTAAAAAAAAAACACTAAATGGCAATCTCCCACATGTCCTGAATCAAACGGTATGCCATATGCGTGGATGCACACAGAGACGTTGCCACCAACTAGCTCAAATGGGACGCATGCATAAGTCCAATTAGAAGAAAAAAATCAAAGTGCTCTGTAATTTGTACAGCCTAATCAACTTGGAAATACCCCCCACAAACTATATATTTTTGGAAGCTACACACCTTCAGCTACGTGATGGTATCATGCTTTCGTATTTACATGAAGAATTCCAGACGCTGTTTATCATAGAACTCTGTGCTTTTAGGAGATTTGTGAAAAATAAATAAGAGGACTCAATGGTTGAAATCCTACCTAAACCCACTTGGCAGTAAAAACCCACTATATGGCAATCTCCCACATGTCCTGAATCAAACGGTATGCCATATGGTGGGTGCAAACAGAGACAGGCCACCAACTAGCTCAAATGGGATCCATGCGCAATTGCAATTACAGAAAAAATGTAAAAAACGCCACAACCCACCCCCCACCCCTATTTCCACTCCCCCTTTTAGTGGTATTTTAGTGAAACCAGTTAGTACCGAGAGTCACACAAGTTTTTGCACACTTTACTGATCCTAAAAATTCAATCCGGTCTTTTTTTGGTACCTCTGCAAAATTTCCTACTAAATAGGCTTAGTTTCCCTTGAAATCGAACAAATAATGAACCGCTTTACTTTACCGATATCACCGGGGACATTGGGAAGCTTGGAGAAGACAAAGTTGTTTGCTAATTTATAGTTTTAGGGTAAAAAAAAAAAAAGTGTGTGTATCACTTTAAGATTTTTTTGTGTGCATTTCCCCTTTTTTTTTGGATCATTCCCAAAGATGATCATCAAATCATCTTTGGGAATGATAAAGAACTTGGAATACGCCCGTTTTCCAATTCGAAATCCGATCGGAAAAATCACTTCCCGGAAATTATTTTCCAGGAAGTGATTTTTCATTCATTGGCAAAGATCAATAATTTGGTGATCAGAAGTGATCACCAAATTTTGATCTCTGTCCCCATTTTTTTCCTAAGTCTTCGCTAAGTAGCAAATTCACAAAAAGTGTAGTAAAGCTGTCACACTGACAGCTTACTATACCAGGTACTGCACTGTGATCTGAATGGAGATCACAGTGCAGTACCTCCACTAGACCACCAGGGGCAGCCTCCTACCACTTCTAGGGAAGACCCCGGTGAAGGAGGAAGCTCCGTAATGTCACCGGGGTCTCCCTTTTCGCTTCCTCCTTACACTCCACGTGGGACCGGCTGCAGCTGTACAGTCAGAGCGAAAGGTAGGGATATCTCCCGACCCCCCCCTCGGATTTGGATGAAACCGAGGGGGAATCAAGGGAGCTAGGGGGACACTTGAATGCCCCCCGATCGCCCCCCGCAACACAGCAAATTATATTCACGATCTGTGGCAGTTTGAGCATTCACTGCACAGTTTTTCATTAGTTTTCGTTACTGTACGACTGTGGCAGTAGTATACCATAACATGCGGTAATAAACTTCCGTAATGATATTATACGGGCGGTCGTAGATTTACGTTGACTATCATACATTTACAAGGTTTACGATAGTGATCATAAATTGACTATCGCCATAACGATCGCTAAAGAAGGGTAGGAAGAGTGTGTTTTTATAGGAACCACATGGTGCAGAACTGTAGGGGGAGAATAGTGAAGTGGACCTGATCTTAGCACCAGCTCTGTGCTGTGCATTTCTCATCGGTGTTCCTTATTAAAGGGAATGTTGGAGGGTAGGAATAGTGTGTTTTTGATTCAGCTGTCTGTATAAAACAAGCTAAGAAATGCATTACACAGAGCTGCGTTAAGATCAGGGTTATTATATTATCCTCCACCTGCAGCACTGCACCATGCTCTATAAGGGTACGGCCACACTGCAACGCAAATGCAATCGCATGCGATTTCATGTGCGATTTTGTTGCGTTTGTGCATGCGTTTTTTCAGTAAGTATTGAAAAATGCATGCGATTGCGATTTAAAATGCGGAATGCAAATCGCAGTTGCAACGCACCCGAAAACACACATTTTCGGTGCGTTGCCGCGTTTTCAATGATCTGAAAAATCAAAAAAAAGCAGCAGTGTGGCCTAGCCCTTATTGTATGTATTAAAGTTGAATGTTGGAGGGTATGCCATTTGCAGCTCTGCACCATGTTATTTATATAAATGTACATATTAATAGGAATTATTGGAGGGAATGGCAATTAAAGGGGCACTGTTAGAGGGAACGCAAACATGCCCTATAAAATTAATGCAGCAGGAAGGCTGCCTGTGGGAAGTTTAGCATAAAGAAAATCACTCTTCCAACTAGGGTTCCCACCATTGCCTTTAAGACCCAAACACATATACAGGCCTGTTTTAAAAGTTCTTATCGTTAAAAATGGTGCAAATTTTTCCACAACCAATCAGATTTTTGCATAAGAACTTTTATGCCATAGGCCTGATAATATGTACACAAAAAAAGATTGTTAGTATTTTCTTTAGAAGCATGATGCAGGCTGATACAGTTTGTATTTAATGCAATGGTACTTAGCACTGCAACATATATATTTAATACAAGTTTGGGTCTTAAAGGCAAAGGTGGCCTTTGCCTTTACACTACTTCCAAAACTACTTCCAGGCTCCAACATTCCCCTTTAAAATGCATTGCACAGAGCTGTGCTAAGACCATGTTCATGTCAATATGTTGCACCTGCAGCTCTGAGCTGTTTTGTTTTTATAAGTGAACCTTGTAAAGTGGTCAGCTCAATTCTACTGGGGTTGCCACCTTTCCCTTTAAGATTCAAACACTTAGGGCTAGCTTCCACTTGGATTGTGGTTTGTGATCCGATTGTGCTAGTGGGAGTGCAGGCATGTAATAGCCTATGGGACCGGCCCCACTACATGCAATGCATTTCCGTGTGCTATTGGAGTGCATGTGATCACCATTTTTTTTTGTCTGTATTGCATGCTCTCTGCTAGGGTCCAATTGCACTTAAGTGGGGCCACAGCCTCTGGAAATTGCTAAGTTCCATTGCATTAAATACATGCTGTATGGCTAAACTGAAATCAATGCAGCTTGCATTACACTTCTAAGGGCTAGGCCACACAAGCACATATTTCAGGCGATTGCAATTTTCCAATTGTATTAAAATCTCAGCAACGCACCAAAATCTAACGATTTTGGGTGTGTTGTGATTCACACCTCAGCAATTTGGTAACGCGTGCGTTTTTTGTGCAATCGCATGCGTTTTCATAATTACAGTGGACAAATCGCAAACACATGTAAATCGTCTGCGAGTCAGGTGCGTTGCAGTGTGGCCGTGCCCTAAATGTACATTTCAGCAATACACACACTAATATAAATGGTAGAGTGCAGAAATAAACACATACAAAGACACAGTCTTGCAGAAATGCTCACAAATATAAAATGTTAACAAGTGGTTTCCTAAATACATATGTAAAGGGTTAACACCTTCCCCCACTCTGAGCAGGAAAATCTGCTAATATATACTGCTATCTCTGATTGGCTGGGAGACACTGGCAGGTGGGGACTCAAATGTTACATACAGCTTAGCATAAGGGGAGTGGGAAACAAACACAAGGTACCTAGTTAGCATGTGCAGAAGGAGTTTTGAACTGGACCACCAGGAAGAGGTAACATTAGAAGCCAGCAGTGACATCATAGATTGCCAGTACTCAGAAATGTTCTATAAATGATTTCTACAGTAAGAAGCTGAATTCAGAGGTGAGACAAATGGTTTTACAAAGTGACAGTTATAGAGTCTGTGGAGCTGCCTTTGTATTTTGGGTTTAGTTCTCCTTTAAGATGTCTGTATGCTGTGCTGTTCTGTCTGTGCATTTAGAACGTTACTTGTTACATAATGATGTATGCACCATATATACAAGCACACACTGAAGATACTGAAAGACAGTAAGCGGAGGTGGGGTACTTGATTTGAAGGCAAGCAGCATTCAACGGAGTATTGTGTGTGCCCAGGGGGGTGTTGTTTTTTTTTTGGGGGGGGGGTTTGGGTGCAAGGCGTCAGTAACAAATATTGCACAGGGTGCTATTTATCCTAAGACCGGCCCTGGGTGTACTACTACCATCACAAAACAAGGAAAACTGTGTTTAAACCCAATCGAAAGTGAGAGGTCCTGCTGCACAACTGAGAGGATAAATACGTTAGTGTGTGGGTTGAGAAACGGACATCTCGCATATCTTCATCTGACATTTTTATGCCCACCAAACAAAAAACTGGTCAGATGTCAATCATTTGCCCCTTACCACCAACAGCTATTTTTATACTTTATTTCATGGATTTCTTAGCAGATATTTAATAAAAAGTATTGCCCTGAGTGCCTGCTCCCCCCACTCAATGAGCTTTTAGGAACTTGAGCATGTGCAGAGGAGGCAACGGGAAAGAACAGTCAATTATTGGTTTTGCCTAGCCTAACCTAACAAACTCTATCTAAAGCTAAAATAACCATATAAAATTCTTTTTAACAATATCTAACACATCTTTAGTGAAAAAAAAAATTTAAAAAACATCTGCAGCAAAAAAACATATCTTTGGAATTGCAATCTGATGAAATCTATAGTCTACAGTTATATTAGTTAAATCATTTGGTCAAAACCTTTCAATACCATGAAACTCAACAAAGTAGAAACAGACTAATTATACTTGATAAACTAATCTTACTAAATTACATTACTTTTTAAATGCAACTCAAAAATATTAGGTTAAAATGCATTCTTATCTGGTGCCCTCTTCTCTTCAGCAAGAGGGCATCAAATTGTACCATTGCTACTGATTTCATCATATTCAGACCATAGCCTCAGCTGTGTTGATTGGAGATTGCAGCTTTTCTTTTTGGTTTCAAGACATGACAGTTGAAAACTTTGTTGTGCTCAGTTCCTGGAAATGTGGACACCCTGGAAAAGAAAGACATGCTCAGTCATGAAGTTGGTGTACAAGTGTGTGTATTTTGAGAATGTAGAACTCTTACCATGATTGTGAACAGGGAAGGGGATCTAGTGTTTGCCATTTGAATCAGCTTGCGTTAAAGATTTTGTTTTTTTTGGACAGAGTACAGAAGACTGCACTGCTCAGCTCTTTGAAATGAGCTGAAAATGATACCATGTAAAAGAAACATTCAGTAAAGCAATAGGTAGAAAGAAAGCAAAGCTTAGGCAAATAGTTAAAATAAAAGTGTGTATATGTATGTGTAAGAATGCCAAACTTTCTTACCTTGATTGCGTAGGGGATCCAGCCTTTACTAGCCACAACGGCTCCTGATGGGATTGGAAGGTGCAGCTTTTCTTCTGGATGGGAAGACACAGCAGGTGGAGCAACTTAGACTGTTCAAGTCTTCGCAATCCAGATACCCTAGAAAAAAGGAGGCAAAGTTAAGTTAAATAGTGGATGTACAAGCGTGTGTATGTATATTAGAATGCCAAACTTTCTTACCTTGGTAGCGTAGGGGATCCAGCCTTTACTAGCCACATCAGCTCCTGATGGGATTGGAGGGTGCAGCTTTTCTTCTGTACTTGACTGTTTAAGACTTCAAAATCCGGATAACCTAGAAAAAAAGGAGGCAAAGTTTAGTCAAACAGATGAAGCACAAGTGTGTGTATGTTAGAATGCCAAACTTTCTTACTTTGGTAGCGTAGGGGATCCAGCCTTTACTAGCCACATCAGCTCCTGATGGGATTGGAGGGTGCAGCTTTTCTCATGGATAGGACGACACAGCAGGTGAAGCACCTTAGATTGTTAGTCTTCACAATCCGGATTCCTTAGAAAAAAGGAGGCAAAGTTTAGTCAAACAGATAATCCACAAGCGTGTGTATGTATGTGTAAGAATGCATAACTTTCTTACCTTGATTGCGTAGGGGAACCAGCCTTTACTAGACACATCGGCTCCTGATGGGATTTGAGGGTGCAGCTCTTGTGGATGGGAAGACACAGCAGGTGGGGCACCTTACACTGTTCAAGTCTTCACAATACGGATACCCTAGAAAAAAGGAGGCAAAATTTAGTGAAATAGTGGATGCACAAGTGTGTGTATGCATGTATGTAAGAACATAGAGCTTTCTTACCTTGGTTGCATAGGGGATCGAGCCTTTACTAGCCTCATGATGGGATTGGAGGGTGCAGCTTTTCTTGTGGATGGGAAGAAACATCAGGTGAAGCACTTTAGATTGTTCATGATTTTGAAAACTGGATACCCTATCATAAAGAAGGCAAAGTTTAGTCAAATAGTGGAAGTACAATTGTGTGTATATGTATGTGTAAGAATGCATAACTTTCTTACCTTGATTGCGCAGGGGATTCAGCCTTTACTAGCCACTAATCTTACAAAGGTGGCCTCCTGGCCTTCTGAGAAGCAAATTTTTGAATTGCATCATCCAGATTTAAGCTGTGAGCTAACTCACGTCCAATAGATATTGTAGCAAGCCCAACAAGTCTCTACTGTGTCATCGTAGAGCGTAGATATGTCTTTATTAATTTTAACTTGGAAAAACTGCGTTCACCACTTGCAACGGTAACAGGAAGCGTTAGTAGTATACGAATGGCAATGCAGACGTTTGGAAAGATTGTGCTCATCTTGGTTTTGTAGATATACTCTAGAACAGTCCTTGGTGTCTTACAGTCTGTGGGTAGATATCTAGAGAGTGCATACAGGTCATAGCATAACTCCGCAGCATCAATATCCCTTTAGGTATCATATGAAAGCACTTTCTCCAACTGATCACATTGCTGACGAATGTCCTTCTTTGTTGACTCTATGAGTTTTGGGGTTGTATACAGTAAACCAAACGTGCTGCTGTGCTCCCTGATCTGCTCAAATCTATCTTGTAGTGACTCCCGTACACAATCTAGAACTCTGTAAAAACCAAAAAAAAAAAAAACCCACCTTTAACCTTTGCTTTGGATCTGTAACCGGTTCATCCGGTTGTGCGACGTACTCTACCACATTGTTCAGATGGAAAATTGCCATCAATGCCTAGTTCTTCAGCTAAACGTTGAGCAGTCTTGAGGGAGTCTTCAAATCTTTCATCTGACTGATAATTTTTCAAGAACAGCTCCACTGCACCATGTAGGTCTGCCTCAATTTCCTGGAGTCTTTTACTTGTGAGGTTGACTTCAAATAATATGTCATACCACAGAACTAGTCCACATACGGATTTAAAGTTGCAAATCTTTTTCTGGATTCCTCTAGCTTCAGCAATGGTTTTAGACTTAGTTGCTCCCGTTAAAGTTGTGTCTTCCATAGCAGCAGAGAGGGCATTGTCTATATTACCAAGCTGGTTTCGGACAGCTTTAAAAGCATCCATGCGGCTTTCCCAGCGAGTAGTACTTAATGGTTTAAGTGTAAGCCACTGTCGTCTCTCTTGACAGGTGTTGCTTCAAAATGTTCCAATGATGTGTCGATGCAGAGAAGAACACAGAAAGGCTCTAGATGATATAAAAAAACTGAACTGCCTCGATACAGCAGGATGCAGCATCACTAACCACAAGATTTAAAGAATGCAAATTGCACGGCACATAGAAAGCTTTTTTTTAAAAATGGTTTTGCCTTTCATGTTGGACCCATTGTCATAGCCTTGGCCCTACATGTCTTTTAAGTTCAATTTTAAAGTTTCTAGATTCTTAAGCAGCACTTTCATCATCCCTGCTCCTGTTGTGTCATCCACTTCAATAAATGACAAAAAGTGCTCTTTGATGGAAACTGTTTCTGAGCCACATTCAGGATCTTCAGTCGCTGAAACAAAACGGTCCATCAAAGACATCTGCTCTGTATGACTGATATCTGGCATGCAGTCCAATAGTCCAAGTGAGGGTGGCATTCAAGATGTTTGGAAACTACAACTCCCAGCATGCTTTATAGCTGGGAGTTGTAGTGTTCCAAACATCTTATGCCACCCTCACTTGGCATTCAAGATGTTTGGAAACTACAACTCCCAGCTAATAAAGCATGCTGGGAGTTGTAGTTTCAAAAACATCTTGAATGCCACCCTCACCCTCCCACCCAGTTCAGTTTGTACCTGTGGGCTCCTTCATCCAGGTGCTGTGGGCTCTCCTAAATCCAAGGGCTTCCTGGGATTGTGTGCTGGCATTGAAGGTAAGGTCCTCTCCATTCCGGCAGCAGTGTCCTCTCCATTCAGGCAGCAGCGTCCTCTCCATTCCGGCAGCTGCACGATCATACCATGTACGGGCGCGCCGGCTGACGTCACTAATTGGCGCCGGGCAGTGAGTCGGCCGGCGCGCCAGTACATGGAATGATTGTGCGGCTGCCGGAATGGAGTGGACGCTGATCTTCAATGGTGAGTGACTCGAGTATAAACCGAGTCCGAGTTTCAGGCTGATTTACAGCCTGAAAAACTCTGTTTATACTCGAGTATATACGGTAATAGAGTAATACTTGGCAGCACTAAGTTGTGTCAAAATCTTCTCTCTAATCTGCATAGCCAGTAAATTAATGATTTCATTCTGGATTCTGGAACCAAGATAGTGATAATGTGTGTCCGTGTTGGTAACTCTTTTCACATGCTTCTCATAAACGGCATCAAACTTGCTTATTGCCTCCACAAATTTGAGGAAGTTGCCATTGTTTCTTTCATAAAGCTTGTTGGACCTGCCACGAAATGCGATGTTCTGCGTAGCCAGAGCCAAAGTATAATGAGTCTTTTTCAAAACTTTTCTCCAGTACTTTGTTTCAGATTCAATTTGTTCTTTATTTGTTCGAATGCCTTTGTGTGAATCTGCTTTCTCATGATTAGACAAATGCCGATTTATATTCCTCCAGTCGTTAAATCCAGTTGTGCACAGAACTGAATGAGTAACCTTAGGAGGAAATATCTTACAGCAGAAACAGAAGACTACATCTCTGCTCTCAGAGTACAAAAGCCACGGTCTATCAGCTATCTCAGAATTTGGCAATTCCTGTCTATAATATTTCAGATCAAAACTTCTCTTTAGCTTGTCCTTTGGGAAATGAAATTGGTTGACCTGCTCTGGACCATGCCATACAAGGAAATGTCTTTAGTTCATTGGTCATATGCATCCACGGCGCTCTGAGAAGTAAGGAACTGAATTGCATACATGGCAAATAGGTTCATTCAGTTCCTCCACAGGCATGGCTTGCTCCTCCACAGGCGTGGCTTGCTCCTCCACTGGCATGGCTTGCTCCTCCACTGGCATGGCTTGCTCCTCCACACAAATGGCTTGCTCCTCTATCACAGGAATAATGCTTAATGTAGACTCTTCCATTTCTACTTGTGATGTTGACGGAGTACTTGGTAATTTTGTATTGGTATTGCTTGAACTATCATCCACAGAATACGTTACAGAAGATGGTGCTGTGCTGGTACCAGGAGATTCTGTAAGCGCTGATTCCAATCATCCTCCACAGGGATTTCAGATCTTCCTCCGGATGGCACTGATAGAAACTTCCGCATTGTTCCTTTCTGTTTTGCTAAAGCAGCTTCTTTAGAGTCACACATATTTTTTTGTATGCTGCTCCAGACAGCTTCTTGCTCTTAAATCCACCCTCTGACATTTTCTTACTCTGAAAAAAAGACCTTAAAGCAAACAAAAAAAAAATAATCAACACATTTCCCACATCCTTAAAGGAAGATAAATACATTGTGTGCGTACTTTACCTTTGTATGGCAAACACTTATGAGGTGAAGAGGTGTTTTTCCAAGGTAACTGTGTTTAACCTGAAACAAAAAAGCAAGTGTGTACTCACACAGCTCTAAAACTTTTCTTTATTTATTCTCCTCTCCATTTCCATCAATGTGTATTCATATGAGTAATTTTATTCAAGAGCAGTGACACATCAATACAACAAAGTTAATATAAAATTAGACATCAGTAGGAAAATTACCTCTATATGGCAAACAGTGTTAAGTGTGGCACCGCAATAAGATGGTGTGTTTTCCAAGGTGTTTTTTTTGCCTGAAATTAAAAATTGTGTACTTGCAAAACTGACCCAAAAGTTTCAAATTTATTCCATATACACACACGTAACTTCTATGTTCCAGCATGTTCAACCGTGTCTGGGTGCCATTACCATAGATAAGAACAGGTGTGTTAGAACCTTAGCCAAAGCGTTTCAGCTCCAGTCAAGGCTGTTGTCATGGTCCTGGTTCTCTTTTAATCTGCTACTTAGGTGTCAGACACTCCCAACAAAAGGTAAGAGTGATAAGTCACCTGAGTAACAACTAGGAAACACTGCTTTATGGATGATAACTTACCCTAAAAAAACACAGACCTAAAAACAGCTGGCGTTGTTTGTTATACAGATTATTGTTCAATTTCAAACTAACACATAATAGGATTACAACCCATGGCAAGGATGTACAACATGTGCCTGTTTTTTGTAACAATTGTAAAAATTCTAACTATTTCAAAATGTATACACACACACACACACACACACACACATATATAAAGCAGCTTTGCTATAATAAAGAATAATAATCATAAATTCATACCAGACAGGTTTCTTCCAGGGACCAGGCTCCAGCTCCTCCAGATATCCTCGTTTGTCCACACGTTCTCGTTTCGGTGGTCCACACATCCTTCCAGACGTCCCCACAGTCTTGAGACTCTTGAATGGTTGTGATCCTCCTCTACCACAGGCCCTAGTCCCCTCTCTCCAGGTCACACAGCCTTAAATCACCCCCACACACACAGGCACACAACCACCAGACAGGCTTCCTCTGACCAACCCCAAATAATTGCTCTGCTCACCACAATTAGGAGGACCCAGGCCAAGGCCCAGCCAGACTTTCAGCACACAACAATTGCACCAGCAGTGCAGCACACACAATAACCCACCACAGAAAAGACCAGGCCCCAGCCAGCAGTAGCACACTCAAACTCTAGAGAGCGATTAGACCCCCCTGCTCCAAAGCCCAGATTCCCCTCCCAAAGGCACCACCCCCCCAAAAAAAATGCCCTCACGCCCCTCACTCACACAACTTAAAAATATAAATGTGCGGTGCAATGCAATAACAGTCAACCAACCACCAACCAAACACAAATGGACAGCTTGCTGCCCAGAAAATCTGCCGCTCCTCTCACAGGCTGCTCCGCTACGCTCTGCAAATAACGGACAGGCTCCTTCCCTTTATATAGATTCGGCGCCTCCCCAAATATTGGGCGTTTAAGTGACGTGACATAGTCTGCCCAATCAGAGGGGAAGCAGGTGGCATTTTGAAAAATAATCAGGCTCTGAAGCCTGTGATTGGTTCCAGACTTCCAGACTTATACCTACAATTCGCAGGCCACAGTTGCTTTGTTTTAATCGAGTTCCGAATTCCTGTGTATATAGGGAAAAGCCAGCTTCCTCTGCCAGAATGGTAGAAATGATATATATGGTTAGTAATACATCTAATAATGTGCTGAATATATCAATGCGGGATTGCAAGGTAAAAACAGTCTAGCTAGAACAGTCATTTACTCTACACTCCATATTTGTTTTTTCATTGAGAAATACACTTGCTTTTCTTTTAAAAACAAAGTGACTCCAAACTTTTAAACATTGATGTAGGTTTGATTTTATGTATTATTTGTAACATGTTACATATTTCTAGCGTGTACTCACATTATTGGAAGTGTCTGTTAATTGTCATTGGAATATTTGTAAGTGCTCTCCTTTGAACTTCTAATTTTTTATAATATAAATTAGATCAAAGACATTTGAGTGTTTTTTAAAAAAGCAAGTTAGAATTACTGCCTAGAAGTCATTTTTGCTATTTCCTCCCACTGTCTGCTATATTTATGTGGACTTTAACGGTCATTCATAACTACTCCAGTAATTACAGCGAGGAATTGATCAGAAAACATTAAACTTTGTTTTAGATTTGATACATTGTAAAGGAATCTCATAGCTTTCTCTAATCCTGTATAAGCGGCCAATACAGGGAAGTTTCACAGTGGCTCTTGTTATTCTTGTCTATTCAAAGTACCTCCTGCCTCCCATATTTACCTCTTGTCAGTTAGCTAGGTGCCCTATAAAGCTAGCACCGTGGAGACCGTAGCTGGAGCTGTCTTGTCATGGAGATAATAGTAATGCCCTTGAGTAGAGAAGATGTACACCTGCATGGATTCTGTATTTCCAAACTATTGTGCTTTTTTTTTTTTTGCAGGGCATGAAAGGTAAAAGTAAAAGTAGCCATGATCTGCTCCGAGATGACCCCCGGCTAAGTTCAGTTCCAGCAATTGAAAGGTATTGAAAAAGTTATTCTGATATTTGTAAAACTTATGACCACCAGGACTGGATCTACAATAGTGGTAAATTAGCCAGTTGCCCAGGGCTCCAAAACCTAATACGGGCCCCAAAATGTCATCAGAAGAGCACCCACCTCCCAAGATAAATGCAGGAGACAGTTGGGAGAGCACTACCCACCCCCCTTCTCCACACACACACAGATAAATGGGACTACCTCCTTATTGCGTAACCCATTGAGTAACCCATCAGAAGCTTTACCTAACCTTAGCTCTTCTTCCTTCACAAATGGACTGCCATCGATACATCCTTCCCTCCCTCTGAGTGCGCTCTCCCAACTGCACCGGCATATACCTTCACGGATGTCACAAGGGTCCAGAACGTAACTGCAGTAACTGCAGTAGCCCCTGTGGGTGGGTGTGTAATTTAGGCCCTGGTCGCAATTGCGGCCCTGGTCGCAATTGCGACCTTTGCAACCCTGGTAGCTACACCAGTGAATAAAACAGCACCCTGCTGGTAGGAGCACAGGACAGAAATAATCTAAGTAAAAATATACATATATTTATATAGATATTGCAGAAAAACATCTAGGTACAATATAACAACAAGCTGGCCAGCTCATAAAAAGACACAATATATTAAAAAGCTACATTAAGAGCTCAGTAATCGGACACAGACTATATATATAAATGTAGCAAACTCAAACAATAAAAGCAGCTAAGGGCAGGCAGATGAAAATCCGGAATAGCGACCCAATCATAGGACATCCACGTAGGTAAGTATCCTCTGTAATGATAAGATCACCAAAGTTCGAATGGTGTGCGCACACCTACAGAAAGGGAGAGCGAGAGTCAAAATGAAAGTGCAATAATACTTCACCGCTATCTCGGTCATGGCGGAACGTTGAGCATCACAATCCCTTAGGTCCCCTAGACATGAAGTGGTTCTTTGTCCGTGGCAAAGCATGTTCTTGGGATCCAATAGAGGGTGGTGAAGGTCCTACCAATGGGGGAGTAAGTATTCAGTCCTCCGAAGCTATATAGTGATCAATTAATAGACAAATAAATTGTTCAATATCAAATCATTGGCATATAAAACATAAATAGAAAGGATATTACAAGAATGGTGACAGTTCCATCTGATTATTTAAGCCTTGCGGCGGCATACTCTGATATATAAATATTAAACGTTGCTCTAATTTTAACAATTCCCTATCCAAATCCCCCCCCTCTCACAGCAAAGTTCTTATTCATTCCACTCAGTGTTACAAACAGCACTTCAAACGAC
Source organism: Hymenochirus boettgeri (assembly GCA_019447015.1). Classification (NCBI taxonomy): domain Eukaryota; kingdom Metazoa; phylum Chordata; class Amphibia; order Anura; family Pipidae; genus Hymenochirus; species Hymenochirus boettgeri. The sequence goes on along the minus strand of CM033469.1, from coordinate 364,636,962 downwards.
GATGAATGCTTAACCTTGAAGTGCTCATATACATAGGGGTTATTCCCCTTATTAGAAAAGTGAATTGTGTCCCCAAGTGTAATAGAATCATTTCTAATGTTACCATAGGAATTTACCGCCCTCCTGTGTTCCCATATCCTTACCGTAAGTTTCCTACATGACCTTCCAAGATACCATTTATTACATGGACACTTAATTCCATAGACCACATTCTGAGACTGGCAATTCTAGAATGTGGTCCATTTATGTTCATGCTTATTTATAGTGATGAAATCCCTAATCACCCCCACAAACCGACAATTAAAGCATTTCCCACATTTGAACATCCCTTTTAAAATATTCATACTAGTATTGTTTTTTTTTAAATTATGTTTGGGGTATTCCCCACTATTTCTGCTAATTCCTTATCATTCTGGAGTATTGCCCAATGTTTTTTTATATTTTTATTTTTAAACTGTCTTTATTAAAATCCAATACTGGTTTGTTTTTTGTATTTATTTCTAATTTTCTAGGGTTTTGATTCAAGCAAACTATTTGTTCTGCTTGCCTTTTCAATCGCTCTATCTATACATTCAGAAGGATATCCTTTCTCTCTAAATCTTTTACCCACAAATTCAGTCTGTTCAATACATTTCTCCGTATCCGAGCAATTCCTTCTCAATCTAAGCATTTGCCCTATCGGAGTTCCCTCTAGCCAAGATTGTTGATGGGCACTATTGAAGTCGATATAGGTGTTACTCTCGACTTCCTTAAAGGAAGTGCTGGTGAGGAGTTTTCAATCTCCTGCCTCTGTTTTATGGTCCAGGAACACAATGTTTTCCCCACTGTAGCTACTTTCAAATTTTAAGTACTCATTTGACTGATTAATATACATAAGGTACTCTTCAGTGTATCTGGGGTGCCACCCCAAATAAGGAGAATGTCATCTATACTGGTATATCTTTTCCAATATAGGCAATCTATATGTTTGCCGGCACCTTAGAGACTCTTTTCGTCCCAAAATCCCACATACAATCCAGCGTAACAGGACGCAAAAACCGTTCCCATCGTGGTCCAGGTACACTGGATGTAGTGGTTACCTTCAAAATTAAAGCAGTTGTTACAGAGAATGAAATCAATACACACATTAAGGAAGTCCACCATGTTATTATTTGTTGACCACTTTTAGTAAAAAAATGTTTGGAGGCTTCTTTCCCCTCTTTATGGGGGATTACTGAACACAACGAGGATATATCCAGTGTAGCCTGGAGGTAATTAGATTTCCATTTAACATCATTCAGGGAAGTAAGTACCTCCATAGTATTCCTATGAAGGCAGTTTCCTAACAATAGGACCTAGGAAAAAATCTACAAATTTAGAGAGATTCTCTGTAGGAGAATCAATACCCAATATTATCGGCCTCCCTGGGGGGTCCTCCAGACTCTTGTGTATTTTAGGAAGATGATAAAATATGGGTAATTTTGGTTTAGATACCCACAAAAATTCAAATTCTTTTTTAGTTATAATATTTTTATCCAAGTCAGTCTGGAGGACCCCCTTCAGAAGGCCATTGATCCTATTAATCGGGTTGCATCCCACTTTCTGCTAGGTATTATTATCTTCTTATTGGCGGAATGCTTCCTTCACGTACGTCTCCCTGTTCTGTATCACTATCCCTCCCCCTTTATCATTTTTCAGATCCATTAAAACCCTTCTCTCATCCTCAGTAAGGTTATCCTTATATTTCCTATTTGTATTACCCACTTTTTAAACTGAGGGATCTCCTAAATTTTTGAAGGCCTATATACACATGGAATTTATCAACTGATTGTTTAGGGACAAATTTTAATCCCTTCCCCAAGAGAGACTCCTCAGAAGTCTTAATATTCCTATCGGATAAGTTAAAGATTCCCTTCTGTTTTAACTCTTCTTTAGAGATAGTTCCCTATAATACTGCTTATTTTGGTTCCTATTAATTTCTCCCTTTCCATTGAAGGGTCCCTTCCTCTTTTTCTCTGGCCCCTTGTCCAAACCCCTTCCTTTTCCATATATTTCATCACTATAGATAAGCATGAACATAAATGGACCACATTCTAGAATTGCCAGTCTCAGAATGTGGTCTATGGAATTAAGTGTCCATGTAATAAATGGTATCTTGGAAGGTCACGTAGGAAACTTATGGTAAGGATAGGGGAACACAGGAGGGCAGTAAATTCCTATGGTAACATTAGAAATGATTCTATTACACTTGGGGACACATTTCCCCCATTACCCCTATGTATATGAGGACTTCACGGTTAAGCATTCATCGTCGTTTGAAAGAACAGTGTTTGTAGCACTGGGTGGAATGGATAAGAACTTTGCTGTGAGAGGGGGGATTTGGATAGGGAATTGTTAAAATTAGAGCAACGTTTAATATTTATATATCCGAGTATGCAGCTGCAAGGCTTAAATGATCAGATGGAACTGTCACCCTTCTTGTAATATGCTTTCTATTTATGTTTTATATGCCAATGATTTGATATTGAACAATTTGTCTATTAATTGATCACTATTTATACCCGGTTTGTCTTGAATCGGGATATACAGCTTTACTATTATGATTATTTTTATTGTATTCGCAGCCGGATTATTTACAGCTAAATGTATCAGCTGACAAAGGGTTATTACCCTGAACGTAATATGCAGCTTCATATTTGTTCTATCTGTATTACACTTTCAGCCGGACCATGAACAGTTAAAAAGTGACAGCTAGTAAAGAGATATTACCCTGAATGAGTAATAAAGTTTGGTGAAAGACAAGCCTATAAAGGGAGGGATCACCAAAGCGACCTCATGCCAGATGAAGCTAGTTGTAGCGAAATGCGTAGCAGTGACGTGTATTTCCGGGACTTGCGGGAACTTTGAAGTGCTTGGGTTTGCTTGCCCCTCCGCTTGGTATATTTATCTACAATAGGTGGAAGCTTCGGAGGACTGAATACTTACTCCCCCGTTGGTAGGACCTTCACCACCCTCTATTGGATCCCAAGAGCATGCTTTGCCACGGACAAATAACCACTTCATGCCGTTCTGCCATGACCGAGATAGCGGTGAAGTATTATTGCACTCTCGCTGTCCTTTTCTGTAGGTGTGCGCACACCGTTCGAACATTGTTGATCTTATCATTACAGAGGATACTTACCTACGTGGATGTCCTATAATTGGGTCGCTATTCCGGATTTTCAGCTGCCTGTCCTTAGTTGCTTTTATTGTTTCAGTTTGCTACATTTATATATATAGTCTGTGTCCGATTACTGAGCTCTTAATGTAGCTTTTTAATATATTGTATCTTTTTATGAGCTGGCCAGCTTGTTGTTATATTGTACCTAGATGTTTTTCTGCAATATCTATATAAATATATGTATATTTTTACTTAGATTATTTCTGTCCTGTGCTCCTACCAGTGGGGTGCGGTTTTATTCGTCTGTTTTGGAGTGATATTTCTCTGTGGAGTCACATCGCTCTTTACCCGAGTAGGAGACTCAGGAGTACCTGCGCTTTTTGTCCTTAGCTCTATATTACCTAGTTTTATAGTTACGCCAGTGACCCACTCCATTAAAATGTATAAAACTTGCAGAGTAAAACAGATAATGTGATGAGATATTTGTTCTATAATTATTCTATAATTCAGTTTCATATATATTTTATTTTGCCTTCATTAAAATGCAATAAGTGTGCCAGTCTTGAGCCTACATAATTAGGCAATTGTGACTTTGAGTAAGGGGGCCCTTGGGTAACTGGAAGGACCAATCGAGCATAAATTGCATGCTGAAGAAAGGGAAGATGCGGGTATTGGGGTTTTTTTTGTGTTTTTGTTTTATACAAATGATTCAGACTTTATTTTTGTTGAGAAGACACTAAATTGATTCCTGCGTGGTATGGGAACATCCTGTTATTCTTTGTACCTTGGTTCTTCCGAATCTTACTTCTTTTATCTTTATTTAGTGCAAAAGGATCACAAGACTCGGAGAGCGACACTGAAGAGGTAAGAACAGTAAGTTAAGAATGGTTTTAACATTATCTCAGGCATTATAATAATACAATGTTATTCGTTATTCTTAAATAATAAAAGATGATCGTAAATTGCTGCTTGTCTTGTTCATTTCTATTACTCTCTTGAACACTGTGGTTATTATGCATGTAATTAATGGTTTCAACCCATCCATCTATCCTTTTAAGTCAGATAATGATATGAAATGATTGTAAAATGACTTTAACATATTATTATAATGAACTAGTACATGAAAAGTATGGAAAAGAAACAAAGAAATGGATTTTATGCATAAAAAAAATCTCCTGCTTTTAAATGGTCTCACATGTCTCTGCAGACCTCGTATCACACAGAAAAAACATTTGTCCATAAGATAGGTATCTCTCATATGTGTAAGCACTAACATCTTTAAATTCCAAATCCTTATTACCAAATACCTATAATGAATCAATTGCAAATTACAATAGATTTCATACAACCATTGGAATAACATATACATCTGTATAAATGTAGTCACCTCTATTCACACATACAGGGAGATTCAATAAAAGTTCTTATCGTTTAAAATGGTGCTAATTTTGCTAATGGTGCTTATTTAACAATTGAAATCTGATTGGTTGGGGCAAAATTAGCACCATTTTAAACGATAAGAACTTTTATTGAATAACCCTGTTAGTTTCTCCATTTTAACATAAATGACTTCCTTAATGTCACTTTTAAACCAGTCTTCCTCTTGACCTGGGATATTTACATTGCAGTCTTCCCTTTCTCCTTAAAATATAGGAGCATGATAGGTTGTCTCTTCTGTGCTGGGCCTTACGTTGTTGCAAGTTTGCAACTGCTGTTTAGTCACATACATACATATCGGAGCTCTCTTTACTGCACTGCATATATCATGTTGCGCTTCTTGTGTTTTAAGGTTAGTTGTTTTGGATTTGCTAAGTTCTATTTTACTGGGACCTCTATAAAGCCTAGTAGATTGCACCAGTTTCAAAAGAAAAATAATAAATCCGCTTGATAAAAATCACATTTTCCTGGTTTGTTGCCTGGGCTCAAGGTTAGAAAAGAAGCCTTTCTTAATATTTCCTTCATTAAAATACAGCATTATTAAGGCATGATCCACTTTCTCTAGTAAACGGTCCTCTCGCTTCCTAATTTCCTCTTGTTCCCTTGCAAATAAGGCTGATTGATGAGCTTCTCTTTCTTTCCTACCTAGCACACTGACCATGCCTGATTCAGTGTCTTAACGCGCAGTACCGTCCTATGGGTTTATTTTTTTATCTGCTGCTTGAAAGAAAGATCCATTTTACATGCCCATAAATTACATTTCAGAATTGTTCGAAAGAACTTTAATTACTAGTATTAAGGAATTAAAGGAAATTATGTAGATTTATAGAAATGTCTATTTATATAAACAATCAGGGTTATTCAATAAAAGTTCTGCTAAAATGGTGCTAATTTTGTCCCAACCAATCAGATCTTATTTAACATTTGCAAGCCAACACCTTTTTAAAAGATAAGAACTTTTATTGAATAACCCTGATTGTTTCTAAATCTCCTGTATAACTGTTAGGTGGCTATGGAAAGTTACAATTACCTGTTTACCTGCAGAGTAAATACTGGCTAGAGAAAAAATATTCCATTGTATATGACCATTTTTTGCATTTACAGTTCCCTAGCATTTTACTGGCAAAACCTTTATTACACTTCTTGCTCATATAAATAATGCTAAGCTTATTAATATCAAACTCACAAGCATTATTAAAATACTTGGGAGGACAGATAACATTTATGAATTTAAATGATAAGTTAATGGCATTCCTACTGACAGCTGTGGACTTTTTTTATATATATATATAAATTTATAAATAAGGAATATTTGAAAAGGTCACTTGGCTAATAGACAAGTGGATAGGTGAAGGACAAAATAATGTTTGGAATGGATTCTCTGATGTCACCAGAACGTCTGCAAATGCAAACTCCTCTGTTCTTCCTAAGTTGAAAACATGGTTTTGTTTACTGACCACCTAAATCAATCTGAATTCAAGGACTGTCAAACAATATAAGGATAGAAACTCAATTTAATCTACGAAACTAATGAGAAAAAATATAGGAATGATTTTGCGCTGATGCACTGAACTGCAGTGTATTGGGGCTTCTACTGCAAAATGAAAGGCTGGTCGTAAATTCAATGGAAATATAAATATAGAGCACGGTGATGTGAAGTAACAGATTTGAGAAAGAAAAAGGAATACGGTAGGTTTTCTCCCACCATCGTAAAGACCTACAAGTAAGGCCGGCTAAACTCATGCCTGATAATGGAAATATCCAACAGGATATGCCTATTTGCTGTGTGTATTTTGGCCATTCCTTCAAAAAAATGGTTGTCAGCCAATTACTGAATTCTCTTCACCTGAACATGTGCCATCTTGAAAAAGAGGTTGGAAAGAAGGCAGAAACCTTTTCAGAGGCAGAAGGAACCATTTATGTTGTGATTGTGTAAACACTGGGTTTTAAGGTTCGTACACACGTGCGATCGTGGGTGCCGACCCGCGGCGCACGATGTGTATGAACAACCGTTTCGTGTATGGGCACTTTATCGGCTGAAACGGCTGTTCGTTCGGAGATCGTTACCCGGTCCGTCGGACGGATCTCTGAACGAGCAGCCATTCTGCCCATACACGTGCCGAAACGGCCATTCGTACACATTGTGCATCGCAGGTCGGAACCCGTGATTGCACGTGTGAACGAACCTTTACTGTTGATAATGTGCATATTTTATAGGAATTGTTCCTTGCACAAAAATAAGATAACATATTTCACCACTATAACTAAACTGGGACTTTCATCTCTCCTATCCAGGACATGTCTCACCACCTGCCCCCTCGACCCCATTCTCTCTCATCTTATTCCCTCGCTCTTCTCTTCCTTCATTCCAGCCCTAACCTCTCTCTTTAACTTGTCCCTATCCACTGGTAATTTTCCCTCTATATTTAAACATGCCGTAGTATCCCCTATACCTAAAAAACCCTCCCTTGACCCGTCTGCTCCTTCCAGCTACCGGCCCTTCTCCCTTTAGCTTCCAAAATACTGGAAAGACATGTCTATGCTGACCTGTTTAGTCACCTGTCTGCTAACTCTCTTTGACCACCTCCAGTCAGGCTTCCGCCCTAACCACTCCTCGGAAACTGCCATCACTATAGTGACCAATGATCTACTTAGTGCTAAATCTAAAGGTCACTACTCTTTGCTCATTCTTCTTCTTCTGTCCTCTGCTTTTGATACTGTTGATCACCCTCTACTTCTTCAGATCCTGGCCTCTTTAGGTATCCAGGACACTGCGCTTTCTTGGCTATCCTCCTATCTCTCTGGTAGGACCTTTAGTGTTTTTCACTCTGGAATAAACTCCACTCCTTGCCCCCTTCCTTTGGGGGTCCCGCAAGGCTTGGTACTCGGTCCTCTTCTTTTCTCCATCTACACTTATGGCCTTGGACAACTCATTAGTTCATTTGGGTTCCAGTATCACCTGTATGTGGACGATACCCAAATTTACATCTCTGCCCCAGATCTCCCCACGCTGACATCCCAGGTCCCGACTGCCTTAGTGCCATCTCTGCCTTCATGTCCTCCTGCTTCCTCAAACTTAACATGGACAAGACTGAACTTGTCCTTTTCCCACCCTCACGATCTGTTCCCCTCCCTAGTCTTACTATTAATATAAACAACACACCCATATCCCCATATGTCCGCTGCCTGGGAATAATGCTAGATTCCGATCTTTCCTTCAAACCTCATGTCAATTTGCTTGCCAACTCCTGTCGGCTCCAACTCTAAAACATCTCCCGCATTCGACCCTTCCTCTTGAAGGAAGCTACAAAAATCCTAGTCCATGTCCTAATCATATCCCGGCTAGACTATTGCAACACACTCCTGTGTGGTTTACCAAACAACCGCCTGGCACCGTTTCAATCCATTCTCAACTCTACTCCCCGGCTAATTCATTTTTCTTCTCGCTTCTCTAATGCCTCACTTCTCTGTCAGTCCCTCCACTGGTTGCCCATTACGCAAAGGATCCAGTTCAAACTGCTTACCTTATCCTATAAAGCACTATCCAACACAGCCCCTCCATATATCTCAGAGCTGATCCAGGGATACCGTCCCAGGCGCAGCCTCCACTCCGCAAACGATACCCTCCTCTCCTGCACCCTGGTCACTTCTTCCCATGCCCGCATTCAGGACTTTACTCGTGCTGCCCCTCTGCTCTGGAACTGCTTCCTCCATCTGTCCGTCACTCACCATTCCTTAACACCTTCAAACGTAACCTTAAAACCCATCTCTTTAGGCAAGCATATAACCTGGCCTAAACATTACCCCTCTTACTAGCCAATATGATCCAACCCGCCTTTCACACTCCAATGCCAATCAATTTACAGTCTACCGATTCCCGCAACCTTATGTCTCACCCCCATATCCTCAAGTCTGTAAGCTCTTTGGGCAGGGTCCTCTCTCCTGTTGTATCACGGTATTGCTGTAAGAAACTCCACACTCTGTTTACTTATATTATGTATTACCTATGTATGTAATAAGTATGGCTTTGTATAACATGTATTACCCTGTATGTAATGTATGACTATGTAATTGTAAAGCATCACGGAAGATGTTGGCGCTATATAAATCAATGATAATAATAATTTCCTATTGATCTAGGATGAAACGAATGATGAAGATGAAATGGATAGCGATGAGAGGCATCAAATGAAAGATCGTATTTCAAGCAAACTTAGAAAAGACCCAAGCAAAACTTTGAAACCTGCTGAAGAATTCCTTGATAGGAAAAGTAGTCGCAGGTAAGAAAATGGATTAAGAAAAGGGGATCTGATGTTGGATTATAGTGTCTGGATACATTTCTGGTATTTTGTGCTGCAGATGACCAACCAGGGATACCATTCAAATCCTTTCTTTGGAAGCCAAGTCACCCACTTAAAAGCCAGTGGCCCTTGAAAACATGGGTTATTTAATAATAGGTGCAACATTTTGCCCATGTTCTTAATCTGAAGCAGCCAATCGGATTCAGATGTTGTCTAAAATTTGATTGGTTGCTGCAGATAAAGAGCACAGGCACCTCTTCTTAAAGGATGTATACAATACAAGGATTGTGGAAGCACTCCAATTAGGCTAATTTACAACTACATTTTGCGAAAGTGCTACTGATCTGGTCAAACATTTATGCAAACATAGAAAAGATAATCAATGCACATTCCTAGGCCCCATACAATATCATATTATCTGCACACTGGTATACTTTCTAAACAAAGGGGTTTTAGTATACATTACTGTGATCACATGAATGAAAAGCCTTCCAACCACGTCAAGGTAACCTCAGTCTGGAAGGTCCTAACTTCTAACCTTTTTTACTTCAATTACCATTAGCAAACGTTTACATTTCTCATAGTTGTGCACTGGATCCATATAACAGGCTTTCTCACTTCCCCCCAGCCCTTTGGCTTTTTAAAATGAGGAAGGAGGCCATCCATCCAGTGCTTTATATTAAAGGCATAGGACCTCCCATTAAAGGTGCATGTTGGGGATGCTATTACCACATAGAAGCTTGCATACATACATACATACAATACAAGGATTGTGGAAGCACTCCAATTAGGCTAATTTACAACTACATTTTGAGGAAGTCTTCTTAAAGGATATGTACACTGGGAAAGAAGTTTTTTAAATTGCCCCAAACTGGAAACTATCATTCTTTCCAACTACCATTTTTTTTTTTGTTGTTGTTGATTTGTCCCCTATTTCTTTAGATATCTAGTTTGAAACATCTTACATTTCAGCTGTCAATCAAGTGCCTTATGTTGGCCATAGACGCTTAGATCCCGGTCATATGGATAACCCGATATCGTACAATCGTCAGATGGTGTATGGACAATCGTTAAAAGGTGTTTCAGCGATCTTCCAATAATTTCCCCATCAGGCCAGTTGAAAAAATTTTGGCCGGCCGGCAATCCATACGATCGGATTGTAGCGTCTATGGCCTCCATTAGTATCATAAGCTCTTCTGTTATGTATAGTTTTGCTGAAGCTGGGATGGTGACAGTTGTTATGTGAACTGCATAGTGGGAAATTCCCTCTCCTAATGCTACCTCAAAGGGATTACTGAGCATGCTTTCCCTCACAGAGAGTCCAATAGCCTGACAGAGGGCTGGGGGACTAAGGGACTGAGCTTGAGCAAAACAAGTACTGGATTGAAGTCATGCTGCAATATAAAAACACCAGAGTAAGTGATGCTTACATGTATTTAAAAAAAAAAAAAGAAAATATTTTTTTTTTTCAGTTGACAATTCCTCTTATGTTAATCCCCTGCAGGTACCTGGACAGGAAGTTAAAAAGCACAAAGGTATAAAGGTACCCTCTCCCTATATATCTTGTGTTTTTTCCTTCCTGTCCATGGACGCTACAGGGAGTTCTCCTTTCCAGATTACCGACCATCGCGTTTTTTTTCTTTCCAGGCTGAGTCTCTGTCCCACTCCCTTTTCCGCTTGATGCTCCCCCATGTTGCCTCCTTCCTAGGAGTGCCTGTGGGGAAAGTAGCCCGTGGTGACTGGGCGCTGGGGCTGTCCATGCATGCTGTTTGCACACCGTTCTCCACCAAAGATGGCACTTTCATCTGCACGCTTACGTCATAGGTAGGCGCGGACGTTATTCATTGGACTGGATGCAGCCGCGAGAGGAGTGGCATTGCGGCTGTTCCTATTGGTTAGGAATGGGTGCATCCTATTGGACACTCTCTCGGGCTGGAGGCGAAGCCTAAAATATTTAATCCCTCAGTGTTTGGCGCGCATTGCAGCAAGTGTGATGGTGGTAGCCTATTTGTGTCTGCAGTACTTCCCACTTTGCCTGGATTATTACCTTGTTTGAATAAGGTAGGTTTGTTCCTTTCTAGGCTTCCCCTGTTCATGGCTTGTTTTTTCTATCATGCCTATTAGAATGTTTTGTTTTATGTTCTAGCCCATGTCAGTGTGCAGAAAACCATGGAATCTGCTAGTGCTGCCAAGTCACCCCAAGGGATCTAGGTAAGCTGGGGGTAAGTTTGTAGAGAGTGGGGGCTATTTGCACACTTTCTCCAAGCCCTCCACATCGGAGATTAAATCCTTCCATGCCCTTTTCCACCTTAATGAGATGCATTCAGCAAATCGTGGAAAAGGGCATGGAAGTATTTAGTTCTTAAAAGAGATTGAGGAACCAGTACTCCATATCATTGGATTCAGACTGTTATTATCCGGAGGACGAAAGATCAGAGGAACAGTCTTTCATCTCCAAGAAGGAGGAACTTGAGATTGAGACAAATTTTGATGTATCGGTCATTGAGCTATTGATAAAGGCTGTCCGAAACTCACTGACAGCGGGAACGCTAAAATCTTTAACAGCGGCAACTTTTCCATTGCACTTTTCCATGAAAGAGATAATAGAGGCAGAATGGAAAAAAACTGATAAAAACTTTTCGGTCACGGAAAAATATCCCTTTGAAGAGGAGGAGTCAAAATTTGGGGATCTTCCCCCAAAGGTAGAAGCGGCAGTGGCGAGACTGGCTCAGAAAAACCACCTTACCAGTTGACGGCGCAGCTATATTTAGAGATCCCATTTATAAACGGATGGAGTTCTCATTAAAAAAAAAGCCTGCAGGGGTTTCTTGTAGACCCACCTTGTAGACCTCGTTATCCAGAGTCATGAAGCTTTGGGTTCAGAAGATTTAGGAAGTAATTGGGGCGAATGTTAAACGCCCTAAGCTGGTTGAAATGCTGACAGAGATAAGAATGGCAATGGATTTTTTTGCAGAGGCCTCAGTCGACATGGTACGTCTTTCAGCAAGATCAATGGTGTTATCTGTGACAGCTCGCAGGACTCTGTGGCTTAAATCTTGTTTTGCAGATACTAGTTCAAAAACGAATCTCTGTTTACTACCTTTTGACAGAGACATGCTGTTCGGTAAGAAACTAGATTCCATCTTCAGCAAGGCTTCAGGAGGGAAAAGTACCTTTTTACCTCAAGACCGAAAGAACAAGAGTCCAAGATTTGAACCATCATATAACAGAGATAGGTCCTTTCGTGACACAAAATTGTACAGACCAGGAAAAGAAGCCAATAGGTTGGCCTCCTGGAAAACAGGAAGACAGTCCTCAGAATTTGTCTGTTGGGGCTCAGCCTGCCCAGCAATAGGGATACGCCGGCCCATGTGGAGAAAGTAGGAGGGAGGCTAAAGTCTTTCTCCAAGGTCTGGGCCTCAAGCATTGTAGACTCCTGGGTATTAAAGATAATCCAACTGGGCTACAAGATTTTTTTTCGAGAATTTCCAAAAACGGTTGGCTTCCTCCCATTAAGACGGCCGGCTACCCAGGAGGGGATAACTCTAATTAGGGATTACGTATCCCAATTATTGGAAAAGGGAGCCATCAAGTCTGTGCCGAAAACAGAGCATGGAAAAGGCTTCAATTCAAGACTTTTTCTAGTAAAAAAGACTACGGGGTCCCTGAGACCAGTTCTGGATCTCAGGAATTTAAACGATTATGTCGAGAATCAGAAATTCAAGATGGAGTCACTATTGTCCATCATTCAAGCAGTATACAAAGACTCGTGGCTAGTCAGCATCGACTTAAAGGAGAACTAAACTTCAGTTTTTCAGATCCTAATGTGAAAGTTTTTCTCCCCAGAACACCTACACGTTGAAAGATTCTTCTCTAGTTATTTGCATTTAGTAGATATGAGTAATAGATTCTGTAACAAAGGAGGCTTCCATCTTGTTGCCAGTACAACTCATAGCCCATGTTGGCTTCAAAGAGCCACGCCCCCTGACCCCAGCATTCACTGTCTCTATGTGCAGAGTTTCTAGCATCTCTTTCTAGTGAAAGATAAAGCCTCTAAATGTACCTGGAAACACAGCTGATTTGCTGGTGGCGCACCATGTAAATGCTGTGTGTTTAGAAACAATCGGACCAAGAAGTCGCAAGTTCAAATCCCTTAGTTTACTTATGAAACAATATAAAATAGTCTACTGCCTGAATTTAGTGCTTTTTTTGTTTTTGTTTCCATGTTTCTAGAAAAATATGAAGTTTCTACATATGTACAATCTTTATATATAGCAGCTCTGTTATTTATTTACCAACCAGTGTGAATTGCTGACAGTCTTCCAGTAGCAAGACAAAAAAGTGTACTGATTTTACTGACATTTACTTCTATTGATTGAGAGTTCACCTGTGGTGTGCTCTGCTAAAGTGCTGGGTTAGGGAAAAAAATCAGACTATTGGGACACAGGTTCGATTCCCCATGTTCCCATTTTTGTTTTTATTATGTGTCTAGCAAAAGATAAAGACTCTACATGTACTAGTCCATTACTTATTAGCCCTTGTGGCCTAGTGGTAGAAAGCTTTCTTTTTTAGAAAGACACAGAATAGAAGGTTGCTGGTTCGATTCCCCATACTTACTTTTATTTTTTGCTGAAATGTTAAATGTTTTGTTTCTTTCATCCATGCTAGCAAAGACATACACTGCAAAGATTACTTTTCTTTTTTGTATGTAAAGCATAGGAATTTATCATTGTTAGGGACAGGAGCATTTCTAATGTGTTTACACAAAAACTGCACTGGTATCTGTGTTCTGTGTCAGAGGGAGGGAACTCTGAGCTGTAACATGATTGGCTGTCAGCTTCCAGGAAGCAAGACTGCAGTTTCCTGTGAAGTGTCCGGCGGACACTTAGATGGGTGTTCCAAGATAAGGTGAATTATGGGAGCTGACCCTTAGTACACACAGGCTATTTTCATAAATCACCCAGCATCCACAGCAAAGGGAGACATGAGACACAGCTTGTTGTTCGTTTGTGAATGTGCTCTCTCTATTGGGACAATGTTGTCTTGGGACTTTATTTCTCCTTTAAAAGATGCATACCTGCATGTACCAATCCACCCAGGCTGCAGGAGGTTTCTACGCTTCACTGTAGATGAAAATAATTTCCAATTTATGAGTCTGCCGTTTGGACTGTTTCAGTTATCAAGAATCTTTACGAAGACCCTTCTATCCCTGATTGCAGAAATCAGAAAAAAAGGGATAGAGATTTACCATTACCTAGACAACATCTTAATTGTGGCAAAATCAAAGACAAAAGCGGCAGAACATACCACTATAGTGAGCTGGATCCTCCAGGAACACGGGTGGGTCACCAATGTGGAAAAGAGCAATCTAAAACCAAAGCAGGAATTAACCTATTGCTAGAATGTCTGCCCCATCTCTTGTCTCAGGGACCAATCCAATACCAAGATTACAACAGTCTGCGGTTGGCGGCTTGGAGGTTGAGAGAGAAAGATTAAAATGTCTGGGTTTCCAGGTAGAGATGATTGACTTTCTACTGATGTCAAGAAAGTCTTCAACTTCAAAAAAGTAATATAAAATATGGGGACTCTTCTCAAGGTTTGCAGTGGAAGAAGGTTTCTTACCGTTACAGTCCTCAACAATTAATGTAGTAAAATTTTTGTTCTCGGGCTAAGCATCAGTACTCTCAGGGGCCAAGTTTCTGCCCTTGCGGCCATCATGGGGACGAACTGGGCAGTAGAGCCGCTAGTACAAAGGTTCTTTGCAGCTATGATCAGAATCAGACAAAGATCTTCTCCAAAACCACCGCCCTTGGAGCCTACCGCTAGTGTTACAAGTGTTGACATAGGCCCCTTTTGAACCACTGGAAAAGGTGTCCTTATGGCTTTTGACGCTCAAAGTTATATTTCTGGTGGCAGTTACTTCGGCCTGTCGAGTAGGCGAGATTGGAGCCTTGTCAGTAAAGAAACCTCATATACAGTTTTATGAGGATAAAATCAAGCTGAGACCATCTTTTCAGTTTTTGCCAAAGGTGTCATCAGAGTTCCATCTGGATTTGAAAACCATTCTGCCTTTGTTTTATCCCAATCCGAAGATCGAGCTAGAAAAGAAAAAAAAGTGGCACTCCCTAGATCTGGTCCAAGTTCTTAAAATATATATTGATAGAACAAGAAGTATCAGGAAGTCTGATCATCTCTTTATTGTTCTAGGGGGCTATCGTAAAGGTCAGGCCCTGAGTAAAAAGACAATAAGCAGCTGGATTGTGACCTGCATCAGGAAGACTTACCAGATAAGAGGCATTAAAGGGGAAGTTCAGTGCAAATACATATGCTTTTTAGAACAAAGTGCAGTATTTTTTCATCTACCTTTTTTTACCTTAATCTGCCAATTCAGCATTGTGCCTGTGTATAAATAACTGCAATCGAAATACTGACTTCCTGTTTGCAGGACCCCTAGTAGAGAACGTTATGGTCTTGCCCTTGACCAAGCGCCTGGTTTGATTCAGCATGTTTGACCTATCCAACAGCCAATCAGTAGAAATTACTGTTAGGAACATTCCAAGGATGTGGTGCATCCTGGGAAGAAGGAGGACTGTTAGAACCTGAAATGTCAGCTCACTAATGTCAACAGCAGGGAACAGCAAAGGGTATGAAATCAACTGATTTTTTTAAAATGTGAGAGAATATGTAGAATAACTAAGAAGGCATTACACAAACTAACAATTTAACAAATATTGATAATTTCTACTGAACAGTCCCTTTAAGATCCCAAAAGGGGCTAAAGGCACATTCTACCAGGGCTCTAGCTTGTTCCTGGGCGGCGGAAGTAAAGGCATCAAAAGACCTCATCTGTAGAACGGCAAAGTGGTCTTCAATAAAGAAATTCGTATGTCACTACAAGTTGGATGTTATGGCCTCAGACGATGTTAAGTTTGGTTGTAAAGTCTTACAATCTGTGGTGGCCGATACTTGGTAATAAAATTGTGTGATTTGCAGAAAACTTGCCCGCCCATTATTGAGCTTTGGTATATCCCATTTTGGTGAGATGGTGACCTGAGGAAAAGATGAAATCAAATCATACTCACCGAGATGTCTGTTTCCCAGTCACTGTCATGGCAGGAGTCCCCAAAATATCCTTCCCTTTTTATTTTATATGTTGGAGTAGATGGAGCATGTTAAGTTTTGGAAATAAGACAAGGTATAGAACCAGGAGGGTACCTTTATACCTTTGTGCTTTTTAACTGCCTGTCCAGGTACCTGCAGGGGATTAACCCATTTTGGTTGCTGCCATGACAGTGACTGGGAAACAGAAATCTCGGTGGATATGATTTGATTTCATGTTTTTCAGTAACATCATATAGCGCCTATTGTATATTTAATTTCACCATGTGAAACCCGATGCTTCACCCCAAAAGCACTAAATGTGCACACAGAGCCGGATTTCCCACTAAGCCACCTAGGCCGTGGCCTAGGGCGGCACAGACACTAGGGGCGGCAAAAAAAAAGAAAGAAAGAAAAGGGTAAAGCAGCATTGCACCCCCATTTTAAATTTACACAATGCACGTTAGTTGGCACACAGCAGAGCTTAAATCAGAAATGGGCAGCGATTGCCGATTTGCTAGGGGAGCAGGTCCCTCCCCCACTTACAAAGTTCTGCTTCAGCTAATAAATGACTGCATACAGGTGTACAGGCAGTACAAGTTAGCTGGCCTAGGGGAGAAAAAAGTATAAATCCGGCCCTGTGTGCACACAAGCTGATTTTCATACTTTATTAATTTTAGATTACTGGTCAATTTATTCACTGGTTGTCTGTCTGTCAAAATTAAAATGACGAACTTTCCAGTAAAATGAATGGCATGTTCAATCTTTGCTTTCATCCAGCTTCTCCTAAAAAAAAAAAATCCTACATGGAGCTAGAAATGGTTAAAGGGTATGTCCACCCTAAAAATCATCTTTAAATATATGATAGATCCCACCTTCTCCCGCCCAACTGACATGTTTATTCTTTAAAATAATGATCAAACTGTTACTTACTGCACCTTCGCTCCTGCAGCTCATTGATCCGGCTCCCTGCTTGCCAGAACTTGCAAACAGCGGGCAGGACTGGCAGCCGTATCTGTGGATGGCTAAGACTCGGCCAATTACAGACACGGCTGACGTCATGGAGAGTGCCGCAGGAACAAAGGGCTGTAAGTATAGTTCCGATTTATTTTTTTAAGAAGAAACTCTGGGCAGGGGGGACCTATCGTATAGTAAAAGGATTTTAGGCTAGGTGGAAGGGGGAACGAGAATGGATCCGGATGGTGGGAGGGGGTGGATGCGCTGAGGGAGGATAACGGCTGTGCAGAAAAAGTACGGACGTGGGTGACGTCAGAAAGCTTGGATTTACAGTGAGATGATCCTGGTCTGCAAAAAGTTTGCAAAAAGATATGTTTCTTAAAATTGGCTGAATGGATTTTATTGCGGTTTGGATAATTGCCAATAACATATTAAATTATGGTTTTGGGGGTGGACATTCCCTTTAATATATCCTCCTGATTAACCACATTATTGGATCAGGTGTTTGATTGTCCCACAATATATTCCCGTGTGTACCAGCCATGTTATTGTAATATTCAGCAAATGTCTTCATTCTGATACAGGAGAGATTTTCCGTAACTGTTGAGCATGTTGCCAGACAAATTACTGTACTTACTCTAGTTTATGCAGACCAACAGTCACATTCAGCTATGTTTGAAATGGGGAGGTCCAGAGAAGAAGAAGAATGGATATCTGTTTGGGTTGTCATTTTTAAAGGATTCAAATATTCTGTTGGGTCACATTATAATGTGTTATATTGGGCATCTCAAATGTATCCTCTGTGCCATGTAGGCATGTCTCCAGGTGCCACGATTGAACCTTATGCAGCACACATCGTACTGGGCAACACCTCTGAAGCCATATGTAATTTGCACAACGTTTTGGGGTGAGGTGGGGGTGGGGAGTTATAAGTTTATGAAGGGTTTAACACTTGTGGTTCACCAGTTAAAAAAACTTACCTTTGGAGTGTGACACTCTCCGCTTATGTGATATAGGTACAGTAAGTACTGTATATAAAAAAAAATGCTGCTTCTCACTCACAGCTCAAATTACAATGTAACAATCTATGTAACAAACTATATAACAGTCTTTGAATACCAGTGGAACAGTAGACTGCACTGAGCAGGCAGAAAAGGGGGGATTTCAGGCACCAGTAATCCTCCCCTAAACACGCCCCTGCATTAGTATCTAGAACAGTTTGCAGGCCTGACTTCCAGTACTAATTTATTGACAAACAGATAAAATAGAACTAGGCTTACCATAATACAGAACACTGATGGTGGGTGCATAATCTCTGCTCTATCTGACAGACGTCTGTATGCTCTCCCTGTGCTTGTGTGGGTTTCCTAGAGGACTCTATTTTCGTCCTGCAATCATATTGATACTCTGATTATTAGTTGGGTTGTAAGTTCTTTTGGACGGGGCCTGATATGAACGGACTTGCATATTGTAATATATAATAAAGATGTACAGTTTACTAAAACATTTTATACGATTATGAATACGAATGATTGAATGTCATTGCGACGGCTGTTCCACTGAAATTATTGAAATTCTGATTCAAACCCAGTTGATCTTTTGAATTTCTGGCGTGATTTTCGATACTGATTTTGACAAATTTTCAATATTTTCCAATTTTTCTACTTTTCCCAACTCACAGCAGTTCCAAAGCAAAACCAAATTAGTTTGGAAATTGGGTCTTATCTCTGCATTAAAACACTGGAGTTCTACAACAGACATTGGAAAGGGCACCACAATTTAAACTAGGGACCGATTTCATATCTGGACAGTTTGTAAAGTATGGTAGGTTGTGACAGTGAATTATTCAAGATCTCCTATCTTCAAGATAGAAGAACTTACCTATGTTCTCCTATTATTACTTTCGGGCATAATGGCAAGCGTATTTTAAATTTTTTTTGCAAAAAAATATTATGTAGCATGAGGCTGAATGCATATTTTAACTCTATGGGTGAAAGACTGGCAAAGGACTGCATTGATGGCTGCAGGAGCAGATGAGCTTCTGTTAGAAGAAGTTTCTAACCTAAGTGGGCTGTATCCTGAAAACCATGAGTAAAAGGCAAGTGGCTTGTTGGCTATTGTGTAATGTGTATAGTACTATGTAATACTGCTGTATTTGAAAGGTAAATTCAATGACAATTTCCCTTAAATATCTGCATTTTTATTTCGTAACAATGATCCTGCAAATATAGTGTGCTCCTGTAGGTGGCGATCCATGACTATAAAACAAACACAAATGTAGTTTTCACAGTGGAACATGCCCTCAAAGTGTATTAGTATATATTCACATATCATATATATGAATAAAAAATATATAGATAAATGTCTGATATGGAAAATGTTGTTCTTTTGGAGTATATAAGGAAATTAAACAGTTTTAAGTCACCCTCAGATACCCAGAGAGAGGACATAACCCATATGTCCTCATCCTGGGTTGAAATCCATTTGTTTTTTATAGAAGTTGCAATCACTGGTCTGGCTCTTCCTTATGGCCAGGTCCCAGACTCAGTGGGGGGGGGGGGATCAGTCGGAACTTCCAAAGTAGATTTCCATCAATTGAAGATAAGCCCAGTGGTGCGGATCTAGTGCTTTGGGTCCTTGCCCTGGGTACTTTTAGTGGGAGGGGGATGGGTGTTAACTATTTAGCACACTTAAGTTGTGAAGTTTTAGTCTTATTTGAATCACTTTATACCAATAGGTGCAAAAAAAAACCATCATGCATTTCTATTATTCTTATCTACTGAGAAAATATAGACTAACTTTTTGTTGGTTACCGGTACTTCACTGAGAATTATCATACCAGCTGGGCACCTGCTACTCCTCAGAGAGAAGTATCATACTGTGAATGGTCTTGATAGGTGATGGCATACGTAGAATGTATATGGCCTGTGGGGCCCACTATTTTGCTTTGCTCTATCCTAATTAGATCCAACTCTGTAGATGTTTTATTTGTCATTAGTTTTCAGCTTGGTGCCAATGGTTTGTGTGAGACTGGTATTCAATTTTAGAACCCCTTTCCATCCTTTCATGCCACCTCCTGTATATGTGCAGCACACACTATGACCTGGGTGAATGAGAACCTTCCTAAACCACTATTACGGCTTGTTCTTTTCTTGATGGTAAATAAACATTAAATACTGGATATTTGTTAAGTAACTAAATGCCATGAAGTACAGAATGTTGCATCTGCTCCTAACCAGTTTCACCTGACTTTGTTATCAATGGAGGAATTATTCTTGGTTATCAAATCCCTGAAAGTGAGTATTTTTTATTGAGTGCTACACTGAACTACAGACCATACATATACTGTACAACTGATACTGTTACTATTCACTAATGAATACATAACATTACAGAAAACTCATCCTGGTATTCTGAATTTGCTTTTCAAAAGAAAGGAGAGAGAGTTATCTAAAGTGCAAAATCTAATTTATTGTTGTTAAGTAGCAGAAAACATGTTCTGGGCAGATTTCATTGAGAGCAATAAATAATAAAGATTGGTAGAACATTCTTTTCTTTATTAACAAGCCTCAGTGTCACTACAAAACTTCCAATGTTCACAATATCTATAATGCTGGCCATAAAATATATAAACATTTAATAGATTTGACTTCCCTTGATGTTACCCACCAGATTATATGATCATATCTTCCCTAATCCTCCGTATTTTACTAATATTTCATGCTGGGTGCTGTTGGGCCTAATGGCCATTGGTGTAGATACAATCACAATGGAAGTAGGCCAACGTACTCTATTTTTACTGCTTAATACTTTGATAGAATTTAATGCTACATGTAATGCTCAGGTGATGAAAGGTGTCCTGGGAACTGAAATGTTTCCCACCTGTCCCATTTATTTTGTAATCGCAAGTTGACTACAAAATAAATTGCGGTTCTTAAGGTGTTACGCAAACATTGCGGCAACAACATCCATTCTAATATCTTTAAAGCATATAGCTAGCATTACTTCACTTTCAGCTATTTGGTTAACCATGTTTGTGTATTTCATTGCCACTTCCTTTGGAATGGTTATTAACAAGTTGGTAGCTTCGTATCAGTTTTTCTACTGCCAGGCTATTCATTTCAGCAAACTGGCAAACAAGTGACTATTCACTATGCTGAATTATTCACTGATACAACTGAGAGATCATTCCAGTCTGTGAGGAGAAACAGCTCCCTGTCAGAAGTCAGACGTAGTGTGCACAGCACACATGGCATATTGCTCCAGACGTACTTGGACTGCAGCCCAGTTCACCCCATACACTCTCCCTTAACAGGCCTACTGTCTGCAAATAGCAGGGATTAAGGCCCTACAAGAACCATTCCATTTGCTGAAAGAAACACTAAGGCATATGGATAATTAAGAACTGCTGGAATTGTACTGACAAGAAGTGTTTGAGAGGTGAAAAAATCAGCTAACTAGATTAATCTATTCATTGACTTTTGTTTTGTCTGTGTTGTGGAATTCCTTAAGCATTTTCTCTAGTAAAATAACTTTGCTTTAAGGACCAGTAAAGTGCAAAACTAAGCTTGTGCTTCCTCCCTTCTTGCCTGCTGATCTGTATTGTTTGTGTTAAAAATGGAGAACATACAAAAAAGAAGATTTAAAAAAGTCTGGGGCCTGACTTGTTCTTGCCTACACATGGTGAAAGTTCTAAAGAGGAACTAATGTCTGGATTTTTCTTTTTAATCAACTGTATATTTATTAGGAAGTAGGAGTAATTAGTGCTACCTCCCCTTCTTACACAGGCAGATATCACCAGTAGTACTCTCACAGAGCTGAAAACCCTCCACCATTTGATTAGGATTTTAAGGGCAGCAATACCCTTCCTAACCACCCTTCCCTAAGAGTACACTTTTACATCCATAGTGAGGATGTAAACGGATAGGTTCTTACCCTTAGCTTTGCTTTAGTTTTCCTAAACAAAACCATTAAAGACCTGCTTGTAGTGATGCCTCTTTTCAGAAGTTGGGGGCTCCTCCTGGATGGTGCGTGCCTTGTAGTGAACCTAATTACATTTAGGAGCCGGCAAGGGGGCCGAGCAAGACCGGCACATCGTTTGAGTAAACCAAAGCAAATGCATGGAAGTGGACTTAAGATGCATACACATGTGCGATCACAAAGGGGTGAACCGCACAATGTGTGTGCGCATGGCGGTTTTGGCTGATAATTGTGCCTTGTATGGGGACTTTGTCGGCATAAATGGCCGTTCAGTCTGGGCTCGTTGCCCGATCCGCCTGTTCTCTTTTAACTTTATTGTTGTAGGTCTCTCGGAGATGCTCAGTATGAAAACTCCTCCTCCTATATCTGCTGGTTTTGTAACGAGAGCCTTGTTTCTGAGGGAATTGTGCAGATATCTCCTTTGTTTTTACCTAATACCTGAAAGTACTGTTCTAATTTGGGTTTCAATCCTGTTGGATGGGGTCCATACAGATTTCTTAAAGAATTTAAAATGGAATTTTAAGTGGAAAAACTAGGGCAAGCTTATTTGCATATGTGGTGTTTGTTTGGGGGGCATATAACAATATCCCCTCTGTGGCGTAATCCCCTTTATTATGATGAATGGTTCCTTTAATTAGAAAAGGCAATATTATTTTCCAACAACGTTTAGGTTCTATAAAATGTATAAAAATTATTTTTATTAACAAAATGTTTTTATGTATTTGGGGACATGTTGAAAATTCATCCAGGCAATCTAATGAATTGTATGACTGACTGGCAATGTCCTCAAGTTAGACCTGCTATGGTACATTAAACACAATCACAGATTGTTTAGGCACAAAACTATATCCCAGCTGAGGTTTTTTTTGGCTCTAAATCAAAGCATAGAAGGTATAGTGTTGGCCTAGTACAAAGGCTGGATTGTTGGTTTGGTGCATTTTATCCTGCTGCTACTTGGCGTGATTTAAGGATTGATCTTGTTGGTTTTTTTTGGGGGGGGGGGGGTTGTTTTGTTTTTTTAACATTTTTTTTGTATAGTTTTTTCTTGAGCACCTGTCTAGTTACCTGAGAGGGAAAACAAAAAGGATATATGCTCAGATGACCCATGAAAATGCATTTGTTTCTAAGATTGTCTGCATAGCACAGAATAGTGCAAAGTAACATTTTAATGATAAACACTGGTCTGTATATGCTGGCTAAATGTCCTTTGCTGTGTGCATATATGTGTCCAGACATGTAGTTATAAAAACTAAGCTTACATTTTTTTACTCCTAATATGAAAGCTTTTCTCCCCAGAACCATGGCATTTATATGTCGCACCATCAGAGATGCAACAAAGAATACACGTACATTTAGAAACTTTTTTTCAGGGTTATTCAATAAAAGTTCTTATTGTTTAAAATGGTGCTAATTTTGCCCCAACCAATCAGATGTAACCTTAAAAATGTTAAATAAGATCAGATTGGTTGGGGCAAAATTAGCACCATTTTAAACGGTAAGAACTTTTATTGAATCTCCCTGTCTATCTTTTTCTAGAATCATTATAGAAAAACAAAGTTTATATATGTACAAACTTTATATATTGCAGCTTTATTTTTTTAACCAGCACGAATTGCTGACAGCCTTCCTTTAGCAGTGAGCCACCAGGAAGTGCTGGTTTTAGAATCACACAGACCATTGGGTCACAGGTTCAAATCCCCAGACTTTACTTACTTTTTTGTTTTCATTATGTTCCTAGCAAAAGATAAAGATTCTAAATGTATATTCCACCTAGTAGATCTTGTGAGATAGTGGTAAGTCAAAGGAATTTATTATTGTTATGGACAGAAGCATTTGTAATATGTTTACACAAATCTTCTCTGAAACATGTGTTCTGTGTCAGAGGGAGGAGCTGTAGCATGATTGGCTTTTAATTTCCAGTAAGCAAGTGTATTGCTTACACTTAGCTGGGTGTGCTCAGCTAAGTTGGATTATGGGATTAAGTTCTACCCAAAGACAGCTAACTATGGAATAGATCCATAGGCACCCTAAAGACATAAATATAAGATGAAAATGCTAAAGTAGAAGGATATCAAATGCATAGTCCAATCTAAAATAAGATATCTAAGCTGTGGTAAAGAGCAGATATAACAAACAACCAAACAATGCAATTCAAAATATCACCAATAGGTGACACTACAATAAAAAAAATTCCACTACACTGTGGGACTCTGGCTACTCAAAATAAATACAAATTAAACAGTAAAAATAAATAGGAAATAAAGTACTGAAAAGTACATTTAGTCCTTGATGTTACAAGTACCATACATAATAGGAATATAATTAACGGCATGTCCAGCCTAAAATAATCTTTTAATATTCTGGTACACACCCTCCCAAACACCATTTTCGCATTATGTATAATTGCCAAAGATGCCAACTGAAGGAACTTACCTGACCCCGTCTCTCAACGCTCCTCTTCTGCTCTGCAGCTGACAGCCACTCCCTGGTCACGGCTGCAGGTAAGAGATGTGTGAGTTGTTAGGAGATGTGACATCACACCCAAATTCCTGACATCCACTCTACTCTACATCCTGGTCGTGGCTTTCAGCGGAGAGACTCTCTGCTCCAGTTTTTGCTCAAAACAAGCTCAAGCTCAGGTAAGTCCCTTCAGATGCATCTTTGAGATTTCTAAATATTATGAAAATGGGGTTTTGGGGGGTGCTCTACCAGAATTTTAAATGTTTTTTTCGGCTGGACATGTCCTTTAATAATAATGGTAACATTCAATTCATAGTATTGGAGCTCTACTAATTCCAATTAAGAGAGTCTGATGACCATATATGATGAAGTACATCTGATCAAAACATTGTATTAGTGTCTGCAATGTTTCAAATTGTGATCTAAAGCTTGTAATGCCAAACTATGCAGGGGCCAATGGACATTATATAGCAGACTGGCCACCCAGATAGGCCTTTTCTTAAAATTGTCACCGGGAGATAGAACAATCTCACCCTTTCATAGTAATAAACCATCCACCATAGTCACAGTTGCAATTTCCAGCACTCCAAGTTGCATCTGCCTCTCATACGCAAGGAGCCTTCCAGAGTTTCATCTTTTTTTGGATTTGATATTGTTCTACTTTGCTTTATTTTATTCTTAGGTTTATGGACCACAAATGGTAAAATGTTAGTTTAATATTCTGGTGTATTCTGCTAAAAGGAATCATTTATTTATGTACAGAGTAAACATTGGATAGTAGAATATGAAAATAGTTTGTACTGAACTTTACTTCAGTTTGTGTCCATTCACGGGTGTTTGGTTGCTTTCCATTTGATCTAAAGCCTTTCATATCAAAAAAGGCAAATAATAACAGATTTATTCATCTTTGCTTGAGAGATACTTTAATAAAAGCCTAGAAAAATGCAATTATGCAGGAAATAAAACATACATTGTTAAAAGCATTCTTGGTTTTACTAGCCTTTGTTATGCTAATCCATAGTTGTCTTGGGTTTTCAATGTCTGCATCAGAGGACTAAAGTTGGTCATAGATATTTAATGCCCTCTAATTGCAGTCCCTCTGTATGAATGCACTTTGCTGAGAAGTCTTATTAGGTTAAAAACAAAGTCCACTGCTGTCACAGTTGATTAATGTCACTCACTTATTTTTAATGAGGAATAAATCAGCAGTACAGAATGTTTGAAGTTCCCTTTTTTGTCTTATGGATAAGCAGCCATACTGAGCTCACTTTGAAAACAAAGCGTTGCTTGAGGAGAGAGGCTCATGTTAACTGCTATTAAACACGGAAGGTCAACATTACGTCATTCCGCTGTTAATTGGTTACACCTGTCACTTGTTCATTTTGGTAACCCGGGAATCTTTGATCCATGTGTTAGAAGGTCAGTAAGATAAAAGGAGAGCTTCATTTACTAGAAGGAACTGTGAAAATTACATTGTTACATAATGTTTTAAATCAGAAAGCGTTATTTTCTTCTAAATTTAGTGTTAAAGAAAAATTTCTCTTACACCTGGGGGCATATTTATAAGACATTTACGGGGAGATTCAAAATTAAACCGTTCCTTACCTTTGCGGAATCCCACGATGCAATACCAGATGTAAACGAGATTACGTCTGGTATTGCATCGTGGGACTGCGTGAAGGTAACAAGCTACCCATACAAAGCCCTGTTAAGTTTAGCATTACAAGGTAGGGCTAAACTTAACCAAAGGTGTTTTTTTTCCCCCCAGTACTAGACTTAATGCAATGAATACGGTGGTATTAACACTTCATAACAATGCAACGAAAATCTGTTTTTATCAATATGGTACTTATTGTACTGTTTGCCATTTGCAAAATGTGCCATTGGCGATAATATTCCTTTATAAATACGCGAACTGATCTCATTGAAGCTGCTTTGTTTGTTTTTTTTATCATTTTTAAAGCCCCCAATAATGTTTCTTTTGTTTGTTTGTGGGATATTAAAGGGCAACGCCAATATCCTTAAATCAATGAGGGGCAATGATTTGTGAAAAGCAGTAGAACCAGTAAAGGGCAGGACCAATCCAAGTAGCTGATGTGTCCAAACACGTTATTGGTATGAATTTCTATGAACACCACTACCTAAAAAAAGGTAGACTGGCTACTAGTAACGTAATAGGTGAGGCGGACTGCTGGTATAAGCATGGGTTTTCATCCACCATCCAGGGGATATTCCAACGGTCCCCTATAAACGTATAGTCCAAAAATAGAGGATGTGAAGGAAACCAAAATTGAAGGCTGTGAAAAGTATTAGTGTTTATTCCCACAGGTATACACACAACATGTTTCGAGCGACATGCGCCCTTTATCAAGTGCCACACCTGTGGGAACAAACACTAATACTTTTCACAGCGCAGCCTGTTTTCAATTTTGGTTTCCTTCACATCCTCTATTTTTGGAGTAGACTGGCTACTAGTTTTGTCTGACAGATTCCAAAAATAATTTTCATCATCATTGGATAAAGTGAAATGGTAAAAACAAAAAAAAAAGCCCTAAGGGGGTGCTGAAGAGCTTACAAAGCATGGGTAGCCAATTCTGTGGAGCTTATGATGGACCATGGCAAGTTAAAATTGAGTAGAAAAGGTAGAAATGTTTTTTTTTCCCACTTTTTTTTTTTTTGAAGACGCTTGAAGTTGGCCATTTTATTTCCTATGTAATTGCATTATACTAGTCTTTTACTAGCATAGAGGAGTAAATCTGTTAATATCTTTATCTGAAAGCAAAACCTCAAAATTGTTGTACAGCCACTATCAAAATTTTGAGGCACACCTCTGGCTCCATGAAGGTGCACAGTGTACCCCAGAACACCCTTTGAGAAACCCATACACATCATGGAGGATACAAACTAACATAAACATGCAAAGAAATCCAGAATTCCTCTCTGCATGAAAGTGCTTTGTCCCTGTCCCCAACTCTGTCTGGGGACACGGAATGGTATCTGTCTGGAATGGAATTGTATCTATTAACTGGATCATTGCAGATCCTTTAGACCTAGGTTGTAGGGTTGTTTAGGCAGAAGGTGGCCATACACTAGCTAGATGTTACAGACATTTTGATGTTCAAAACAGCTGTAATATCCACAGCCCAGCAGTTCTTAACCTGCCAATTCCTGCAACATTCCCCAGCCAAAAAATTGTTTACAATAGTTGTTCCATCCGTAATATCAGTTTTAAAGTAATAATCGGGCCAGGAAGTTGTCTGGAATGGTGTGGGGGTAAGATGTAGCGTATGGGCACCATTAATTATTTGTAGCTTGCAAGTTCTTTTACAGCAGCAGTTCATCAGACGTCTTGCATCTTCAGAAATAATTTGCATAGAAATGTCTGGATATATATCTAGACATGTATCTCCATCAAGTTTCCTTGATAACTTCCACTCCCATGTATACCAGCATATAGAAAGACAAAAAGATGCATTGGCCAAGTCTGTCGATAGGTAGTTCCTGCATAAAACAGGCGGTAGGGACTTGTTTCGCTCCTCCTATTATAGGGTGTCCAGCGCTTTCTCAGCCTTGCTATGGAGATATAATAGGGATAAACATAATAGGGTAAATATCTTAGGAATGGGGGAGACCACATATTATAGATAGCACTTGTGCACTGTATGAGCTTTTTTTTATGTGTTTTTAACAATAATTTATCCCTTCTGGAATAAAGGACTTTTAATAAAGTATTTTTGAGTGTTGCAGCCTGCATCTTTTTGTCTATCTAGAATTTTAGATGCTGGTGTTTCATATTTAAAAGGGTATCTTTACTCTCAAAATTACTCATCATTTTAATCACAGCACTTACAAGGAAAGACCTGTCACTACAGAAGCAGAAATTATAATATGTGACCCATGTCTGACCTCTTTGTCTGCCTGCCAGCACACTTTTTATGCAACATTTAAGAGAATCAGTAGAGAAAAAGGGGGGGGGGTGTAAGCAGAGCAGTGTTCATGGTGAGGCTGTGCAGAACTTATAAGTGTCACAGACACTACAATAAGGCAGTGAGTAAGGGAGGGTGGGGGGAATTAGGAGTACTCACTAAGCATTAATAATTTAATGATGAAGCAAGCACAGAAATATGTGAGTACCACTATTTTACTTCTCTCAAATTGTAGTTTCAGAAAATGTAATGTTATTTCAGTGAGTATAGTGACCCTTTAATTTAGGCAATGCACCTCTACCTCACTTAAGGACCACAATATAGTCCAGTCAGGGGAGGACTGGGACCTTTTGGCCTGGGGGGTAAATACAACCAGGTGGCCCTTTCACGGTAGAATGCAAAAAGTTTGACCATGCCCACTTTGCTAAGGTTACACACACTTTGTTTAAGTTACGCCCATTTTTAAGATTAGTTGTTGCCTGCAACATTTTCAAGTGTATGATGTGGTTAAGATACCTAACAGGCTAATAAACTGGAATGCTGACTAACACTGGCTAATGATCTGGAGAGCTGATAAACATGATATGGAGGGCTGAAAACACTGGCTAAGGATCTGGAGGGCTGACTAATGATCTGGAGGGCTGATGTAACAGTGGCTAATGAACTGAAGGGCTTACAACACTGGCTAATGATCTGGAGGGCTGACAACACTGGCTAAGGATCTGGAGGGCTGACTAACACTGGCTAATGGAACTGGAGGACTGATTAATAATAAATGATTATATACCTGAGACCCACCATGTATTGCTCTGCTCTCAGTTTCCTTCAATGTGCTGTCCAGACTGTCAGTAAGTAATCTGCTAAACTTTAGACACTGCTGCGCTGCTTCTATTAATCTGACAGTCTGGAAAGCAGTAACTTACTAATAGTTTTTGTGGCAGCCCAAATATTTCATTGGAGACCAGCCCGGGGGGCATTTGCCCCTCAGCCTACTGAGCCAGTCCTCCCCGGAGTCCAGTGCCCTGTCTATATTTTCTTTGTGTATTCCCCTCCCATGTACACAGACAATAATTGGCAAATCTCATCTCAATTTCCTATTCTTGGACATACTGTATGAATTGAAAACCTTACTGTATATTACTTTCTTTGGATATCTATGTTGCATGGAATAACAAGAAATAATTCTGCCTAAACCAACTTGTTTAACCTTTTTCTCTCTCTTTTATTTCCTAATCAGAATGCAGCACACTTTCAGAGAATTATTAGCATTGCCTTGTGATCAGTGAAATGTTATACCATATACTTGATTTTATCCTTAGTTGACCTGGTGTTGGTCTGATATTTCAGCACACAATGGTGCATAAAGAAATGAATTTCATAAACTTCAGAAATACCTAACAACTGTTTTATAAGCAAAACTTAAAACATTCCAGACGTTGTTGTCTTATATTTAAATTTGTGGAATTTTTTGAATTTTGAAGTTACTGCTCTATAGATAAAATCAATTTCAGGAATATTATTATTCTTAGTGAATTTGAAAAAGTAGAGTTTTATTCCTTTGCATTTTTATTTATTGAATATTGATTAACATTACAATCAAAAGAAACAGGAAAGCTAAAACTAAGGAAGTCTCATTCCATTTTATAAAGTTAGGGAATAAATACAAAATGGTCACGTCTAAGCCAATGTAGCTTTATTTGGAAGAAAAAAGGGAAATAGAGAGAAAAGCAATACATTATACTTCAGATGCATAATCAGGTATAGAGTTGGGTCGCACTCACGCCACACTAGTTCAACTGCCCGGGTGCAGCCTAGGGAAAAACATATAGAATCGATGCAGGTGCACTCCTGGGTCTTAACGAAAAAGTAAGTTTATTAGGTACACAAAACGTCAACGCGTTTCAACCCATTAGGGCCGTTATCAGGACAACAACCACATCATTTCCACCCACAAATATAGACAGATACAGACCCACCCCCAAACTCAAAATTAACCCATGAAGTGCCACTAAAATAACATTTTCAGCATAAGATATGACTTGCATGCTAATCTCATTGGTGTGTGCTACCCCCATAAAATGCAACAATTTAAAAATTCATAAAGCATAATTAGTGCTACAGTTGCTAAAATGACTTCCACATAAAGTGCAACAATTTAAGTAATAATAAGAACATAGCTCCAAAAGCTATAGCTGTATCACTATTGTGATACAAATGTATCAATAAAGTGCTACTGTGATAAAAGTGCCTAGCTGTGCTACTAAAATGACTTTAATTGAATTTAATTAAAATACATAATAGGAGGATGCTGTCATATGTAGCCCTGTGGATAAAAAAGTTAAAAACCACAATGATAAAAACAATAAATAATATACGTAATACTCAGATCCGCTGTTACCCTAACCATAGAGAGAGACTTTGCAGTAATGTCACTATCCCACTTGTATGTTAGACCAACTTATAAAAAGCATGATAAAGTCAACTGTTCATTAAGGCCCTTTGGGCACAAGGTGTTGAGTCTGTTGATCCAATAAATTTCTCTTTGAAATGCCCGTGCTCTATTGGTACCATCCCTCAAAGGTTCCTGGTCAATGGCCATCCACTTCATAGTGGCCATCGTGTGGCCTTTCTCCTGAAAGTGTCTAGCAACTGATTGCTCGCCATATTTGGTTTCCTGACCCAAATGATAAAGTGTCCCGGACTCCTGTTGGCCAGTACCACTCTGATGGCCTGTCTATGATTGGCCATTCTGTCCCGTAATGTGGTCATGGTTTCACCACGTAATAGAGCCCACATTTGACATATATTTCATCACGTGCCCGTGTGGGCTCTATTACGTGGGTAAAACCACTTTATGTGGAAGTAAGTAAATATTTTTGGGTGGAAATGACGTGGTTGTTGTCCTGATGACGGCTCTAATGGGTTAAAACGCGTTGACCTAATAAACGCGTTGACCTAATAAACTTGCTTTTTCGTTAAGACCCAGTAGTGCACCTGCATCTATATATAGATAGATAGAGATATATATTTATTTAGCTATAGATACAGTATATATATATATAATGGAGGCTATGTTTGTGAAATGTTCCTTTTAAACAAAACTTTTGCCATGGCTCTCATCTCTCCTCTGTAGAATGCTTCTACCAGCCAGTGAGGCATTGGAACACTTAACTGGTTTCTTAAATCATTTAAAACAGAATCTGAAATTTGCTGGGTGTAAGAGTGCTGGGTCGAGGGTTGGTAAGAATAGTCCCCAAGTCTGTCCCCCTTCTCTTCCACAAGCACATGTGCACCTATGCTGAGATGAGATGGGACTGTTTGGAGGGTGGGCATTGTCAGGCAGGACTGTTGTCAGCTGGTCTCACCCCTACTTTACAGCAAATGCTATATTTAAATAAGGAGCATTAAATAATGCTACCAGATGGTAAATAACCACTACTCATCCTTAAATATCACTACCAATCCTTAATTAAAGATAACGCTCATGAAAGGGCAACAAAATGCACCATAAAATAGTCTCAGAAGACTGAGCACTTTCACTTTTGTACAATTCGCCTCTCCTTTTGCTGTGGCTGTTGATTGATTTATCTAACATGGATACTCCCATAAATCAAGTTTCTCTGGTGATCCCACTGTGTATGTTGTGAAGTTTCCAGCACATGTTCTCAACTAACTGGAGGTAGGAGTCACTATTTCTACCTCCCATTCTTTCTTGGAAGTCCTTTGCTATTGCCGTAAAGTTTGTTGTAAAAGCAGCAGCTTGATGTCTCTCCTGCTGATGCTTCCTCTTGCCCCACAGTCCCTTCCAACTTTGCCATATGTGTGCATGCACAAATAGTGGGGATGGGAAGGGTGGTTGGTGTTATAAGCAGGACAGATGTCAGCCACAGCACTTACTGCAAACTTCAGGTCTTCGGTGCAAAACTTCCAAGTAAGATTACATGAATTTGCTTCTCGACATGCTGCCATAACCGATCTAAAAGTATCCTTATGGACTTATTTTTTTTTTATTACTGAAGCCCCTTAGACACATAAGATTCTCCTGGATGATAAATGGCCCAGGGATGAAGGTCCCGACGATCATACATGTGGCAGAGTTGGTCATTGATCCAGCAAGATGGATCAAAGTAACTCCGATAGGAACCACTACACACTTAAAGGGTGACTGTGGTCTCAAATGCTTCCAAACTAGTAAGGATTATATAAAAAGCCTTCCATCACACCTTCAAAATAAAACCTAAATCACATCTCTAGATAAAATTTGTGAGAAGTTATTGCTGCAAAAGTTCAGCAATGTAACTTCCTGGTTGAACTCTTCCTGTTTTTAGCCATGTGACCAGCTTGTAGTCATGTGACCAGCCTTTGCCTGCTTTAATAGGCTCCCCTTCTCAACTGTCAATTTTTTTCCTCGGGTACTTCCTGATTTCCCCAGCAATAATAACCTACTGGAAGCAGGAAGTTTGAACATTCACCCCAATGTAATTTCTCACAGGCTGCAGCCAGAGATGTGATTGCTGGCTCAGTGTAAAGGAAATACTGCAGGCTTTCATTTAACCCTAACTTGTTTTGAGACCACAGTTGCCCTTTAAGTTTGTTGGGGGCATCTCTGTTTGTTACAAAGCCTAAAACACTAGCCCACTATCCCACCACTAAATTGACTATGTTTTTTTATGATTTACTTACTTTGTGGTTTTCTCCTTTAAGGAAACTGTTTGCATTTAGAAATGTGGTACAGGATTGGCTAACCTTGTGCCATTTGTGTACCATGATATAAAGCCAAATATTTTATTATTATATTGTTAACAGTTTTGATATATTTAGACTTTGGCAGAGCCCTTGCAAAATTCTGATTCTTAGCTGTGTTATTATGTAGAAGCTGCAGTTCTTCGGGGAAATGAAAGATTATCCTTTTCATATGCATGTCAGTATCGCTTTCTCTTTGGACTTCAACTATCATCAAATCAATTAGCTTTCTTTGAAATCTACACAGATTATAGGTTTGTGCTCGATGAATTGGTAGTTAAGTATTTTTATTGGGGAGATGTTCATTTGCTTGGAATTAAGTTTGTTGTTCTTGTACTTAAAATTGAAAAAAAAAATACCAGTTAAGAAGAAAATAAAATTAAACCAATTTTATTTCTCTGATGACAAACACAACCTTTCAGTGGGGGAAGAAATTCAAAAGACTTTTGTGAAAGTGAAATAGTTTCCTTTACACCCCTTCAATTGCTCATTAGGAACACAGAATATAGCAGCCAGGAAATACACTTCTATGTTGTGATTTAATGCTTGTTACCTGAATTCTATTTTGTATAATTTGCCTTGGGTTAAGGACAGTGTTGTGGGTACAATAATGTACACTCAACCACCAGGGGCCTGAATTGCAGCATTCAATATCTTTAAGCTTTTGATAAAATGTAATTTTTAAAGGGCATGTCCACCCTTTATATAAACTTTAATATATTATAGCCCATGTTCCCCCAGCCCCAACCACTATAATTATAGTCTCAAAAAGTCCCTTGATCATTACTTACCTTCCCTCTCTCCTTCGCCGCAATGCCTCGGCCCTCTGCTTGCACGGAACTGCAAGCAGGGGGCGGGACTGGCAGCCGCATCTTTGATTGGCTGAGAGGCAGTCAATCACAGACGCGGCTGCCGGCTGCTCAGAATGGCAAAGGAGAGAGGAAAGGTAAGTAATGAGCGGGGGACTTTCTGAGACTATAATTATAGTGGTTGTGGCTGGGGGAACATGGACTATAATATACTAAAATGGATTTATGCTAGGGGGAGGGAGACCAAAGCGGGTGGGAGAGGGACTTTTGGTACTTTGGGGGGACATTACAGGAGAACCATTTGGAGCTGGGATGTAAGGTAAGGATTTTATTATACTACAGAGTGGGGCCAGTAGTGGGGGGGATTATAGTTTTGGGGGTGGACATGCCCTTTAATGTTCTTAGTAAACAATTTGCCAGGTTGTATTGGGCTGAAACTATTAAACTTTTTAGACCTGAACAATGATTTAGCAAACGTACAAAGGTTTTGGGGTAGATTTTGTCTTAAGCTGGGTACACACAGTGCAGATTTTTAGGTGATGACAGGCAGATTCCATTGGAAGCTATAAACTGACTACATACAGTCCAAATGTTCACCCTACACTTTGTAAGGCGATTGTGCGCTATTGGCTCCTTGTAATAAAGTATATAGGGGCTGATAGAAATGTTCAGTCATAGGTGACAATAGTAGTTTTTCAGCTGCAGGATCTGCATCCCTAACAGTTTATGACCACCTTAACTTCATGGTTCTAATTATTATCATGATTAACTTTTCATTATTAATTGGTCTGACTATGTCTTGCCTCAAAAGAATCATTAGATTAAGGACAAACCGCATTTGAAGTGCAGCCTATTACCGTATCCACAAGACAGAAGTTGTCAGAGCAATATTCAAACTGCACTGTAAATGGAATTTATTAAAAGTAAACACTATAAAACAATAGCAGCCCAACTTTCATTGCCATTAACTCTATTACAGGGTCCCTCTTTGGCATTAAAAATTGAACACAAAATACGGAAAATTCTATTCTTGTATCATTGCCCCACTAAAGCCATACTTGCATACCATACTGCCCTAATGTTATGTAATTTCTGTACACTGTACATTGGCCCTAATACTAAAAATAGTTATTCAATCTGCTTATGCCTTCGATGATTGTATTTTAATAGTTTTCATAACCCATTAAACGATCACAATGTAATCCTCTGTGTCTTTTAAAACCCTTTATTGCATCCTGCAGGTACAGCCTATACCCTTTACAACCCATTGCACTTATAGACTGGACCTTTTCTTGTGCTTTACATGTTTCCTCGTTAAGTCTTATTTAAGTCTTCCATTAACATAATAACCCCACTTTGTTAAAATATTTAGCATTGCTTCAGTATCGCACTAAACAACATTAAACTCCGCTGACCTGGTGTGAGGATAGAGACCTCGATCATTTGTACAAGCTGGCGACGGTGAAGAGAAAATAGAATGATAAAGTGCTGAGTAGCAGATGGTGAGAATTTAAAGGTCTATTGTTTCAGTTTGGGTTTCCTTAAATGTTCTGGGAAGTCGTCCCAGACACAGCAGCTTACCTGCACTCTGTGACCATGCAAAACAGACAGTGGGGTTGTCAAGCCTTATAAGAACAAAATAACTTTTCCTTTACTAACCAGACATTTAATATTTATTAGACTAAGAATAACAATAGATTCTGCCAGCCATATCTGTGCCGTGTAACTGCATAGCTCCGTTATTGATTTGGACTGTCCAACTCTAGGTTAAGTGGGGGCTTTGGCAGATTTTTGATGGCAGGAAAATAAAACAGCTGGTCTGTCAATTGAAATACATGGTTTCTTTTTTAGTAAAAGTGTCCTTATTTCTGATTAATTCACATTTAACCTTTTTCTATAAATGCAATTGCTGCGTTGTACATCTGCTGGAACATTCTCCGTTTATTCCTCATCTCTTCTGTAAATTCATTATTCTGATTTCATACATTTTTCCCTTCAACATCCGTTGCAACTTCTGGTTGCCCTGTCCAACTTACCCTAGCAACCAGGCAGCCATTGGAGTGACAGACTCCATAGGAGTAGATGAGCTGTCCTGAAAAGGATGACAGAAAAATCTAAAGTTACCCAAATAAATCTATCCTCACAATTAAATGAAATTACTTTCTTGTTGCCGTGTCACAAACCCTGGTAACCAGATAACATTTCAGGTGCAGAGTGATTGGATAGAAAGTCTAGTAATTCAAAAAACATACACACGCAAAAAAAAGAACTGCCTGGATTACTTTAGTCTGTAACATATGTTTTGATCTTCACTTTAATAGCTGCCTTGTAACTAAATGGGCCTATAATAAATGGCTCTATATACAGTAGTGCTGACTAGAATTTTACAGTGTGGTTTGAAATACATGGAAAGATTAAGTATTTCCTGGTATTAATATGGCTGTGTCTACTACCTAGCTTTAACCCTTTTGGCGCTGGTTAAAGTAGAACTTTTTGTATCTCTTGCTGGCAGCCTTATCTTCACTAAATGTAGTTGACCAATCAGCTAAAAGTATTGTAATTAAAGGGCATGTCCACCTGCAAAATAAACTTTCCACATATGGTAGAAGACCCTAGCCCAACCCCAGCCGCTAGGTTTGTTTGTTAAAAAACTGTGCAGGACTCTACTTACAATCCTTCAGTCCCCATTGCTCTGATTTCGGCCCTCTGCTTGCCAGCACTGCCAGACCTGCAGCCGCATCTCTGATTGGCTGAAAGGCAGCCAATCTCAAAACTCACACTACGTAATCCAAAAGGGACCCTGCGCACTCTGGTATGAGCAGCACCAAGTAGCAGAGCATACCTGACGCGTTTCAGACTAACACCAGTCATTAATGATGGCCTAAACATTAACACCAGTCGTTAATCAAGGTCGAAAGTCTCGATAGGTTGGTCAGGAGAAAGAATTGTAACGTCTGTACCAGGCTTAAGATGTACAGGTTTCCCCAAAGTCCACTGCATATTAGGAATGAGCCCTTAAAATGCTTTGTAAAGAGATAATAAAGAAATATTTTTGTCCCTTGAGTCTATACCCCTCTTTATACAAGAAAGTGCACATTTTTGTAAAATTCAGTATATTGAATGAAAATGTTTTGTGATCACTGTTCCCTAAGCTTCGCATTACATCATTTTGTATCTCTTGCAGTTTCCAAACTGCTTGATTTACATGACAGATGTAAAATGTGCATCAGCTGTAAGTGGGCAAAGCACAAAAGATTAATGGCCATTTCACCCCCAATCAAATGTGTGTTACTGCCCAGGACGTTCAGGTGTCATTCATAAAGATCCCCAGGATGGACCACCAGCTACGCTTGACCAATCGGCCACACATTCGATTTTCAGGCATCATTCCAATTTGTTTGGCATACAGTATAATCACATGTCTATACAGGCCTTTATACCATGTTGGAAGGATGCTTTCATGAAGGAATCGGTTTGGCAGTGTAATATTATCACTAACACAATGAAATGTAATGAACAATTAAATGTAAATTCAAAGGCACTTTGAAATTTGCTAAATTTTGCCTTATGTGACAGATGTTTGATGATTTCATTTACGTTTTACACAGTTGTAAAATAAGCCATTGTATTCTACATGTTTGAAACGCAAATAATAAAATTACATTATTTACAGATTTCAGTTTCAGGTCTTTTCATCTACGCTTTATTTTATTTTTAAGAGTTCTGAGAAACAGTGCAGTTTTCTAAAGATGTTTTTCTTGGAATGGCATGTTGCAGTTATCATGTGTAATACGTTGTCTTTCATTGTTATTTATTCTGAGAGAGATGAGAGTGTTGCAGGTATTGAAAGATTCACTTGTCAGTTTTATTTATCAGCGTGCTAGGCTTTAATCACACTTGTGAAGTAGGAGGATGTTTTAAAATAGTTTGGTTCTCAGTGTAGTTTCAGACTGTTTGCTAGTTTTTGTATATTTTAAATAACAAGCTGCTTTGCAAAATAGTTTTGCTCTACGTTTCAAATTTGAAACCTGTTTTTATTGCAACTTGCATATCTCATTGAAAACAGAGATGAAAAGAAAGCTTTCAGAGTAAATATTTTAAGAATGCAATTTCCAATGAAGGTGGGAGTGGGTGCATTTGAGATTCTCGCCTAGCTAGCTAGCTTTAGGAGAAAGTTTAATTTAGAGGCTAAGATTAAAAAAAAAGTACACATTTGTGATGGGGTACTACAACTTCCAACCTAGGGCACACAGAACTCTTGTGACTTGCTGGCAAAAAAATCCCCAAAACCAGAGAGTTGTGTACATATTTGCCATGAGCCATTGATAACTTGCACCATGTGTGATTCTGATAAACAAACCCACCCAGCATGCACAGCTGTACAACTAAGCTAATAGTAATAACTGTTCATTCACTACCACGTACAGATAGGTACACAGAGGCAGAGTTCCTTAACTCTTATTAGACCATTCAGAGATTCGGCATAACTATTTTAAAATATTGTTTAATTAATAGAAAAAGCGTGAAAAAAAAACAAATTACAGAAAAAATGTCACCCTTAAAATGAATTTTTTGTTTTATTAATCCCCCTGTCCCCCAGCCCCAACGCTATATTTATTCATTAGAAAGTTCCCCAACTTTACTTACCTCCCTCTTTCCTCCGCCACGCTGCCAGCCGTCTGTGCGAGAAAATGCAAGCAGAGGGCGCGGGACCGGCAGTCGCGTCTGTGATTGGCTGAGCGGCAGCCATCACGGACGCGGCTGCGGTCATTCAGGCGGGGGGAGGAAAGAGGGGAAGTAAGTAATGTTTGGGGAGCTTTCTAATCAAATTAACAGCGGTTGGGGCTGGGGGGACGGGGATTGGTTTAGCAAAAGGGATTTACACTAGGGGGAGGGAATCCTAAGAGGGAGGGAGAGGGAGGGGGAGAAGGGCTGCAGTACACATGCCAAACTTCTCCCCGAGGCCAGGTATGAGGCAGAGACCTATATGGACTCTGCTATCCTCCTGGTGGGCAGTTTTTGGGACTTTGAGGGGGGGACTACAGGAGAACCAGATGGAGCTGGGATGTGAGGTAAGGATTAAGCTATACTACATGATGGGCCAGTAGTGGGGGGGGATTATATTTTGGGGGTGGACATGCCCTTTAAGTTTGTCTTTAAAGGGGAAGTTCAGTGCAAATACATATGCTTTTCAGAAAAAAGAGCAGTATTTCTCCATCCCAATGACCTTAATCTGCCAATTCAACATTTTGTCTGTGTATAAATAAATGCAACCGAAATACTGATTTCCTGTTTGCAGGACCCCTAATAGATGCAGTTATGGTCTTGCCCTTGGCCCAGCGCCTGGGTTAATTCAGTTGCTTAGTAGAGATCTGAGCATATTTCACCCATCCCAACAGCCAATCAGTAGAAATTACTGTTAGGAACATTCCAAGGAAGTGGTGTATCCTGGGAAGAAGGACCATTAGAACCTGAAATGTCAGCTCACTAATGTCAACAGCAGGGAACAGGAAAGGGTATGAAATCAAATGATTTTTCAAAATGGGAGAGAATATGTAGAATAACTAGGTATTTTTAATATAAACTAATACTTTTTATAATATTGATATTTTCCACTGAACTGTGCCTTTAAATGTAATTAGATGAAGAGGAGGAAGAAGATCCTTTAAAAATAGAAACCAATGTTGTTCCAGAGTTATTGGCCCTCAAAATAATTCTTAGTTATCCAAAGTCAGGTCTACTTATAAATATTGTTTGTGTGTATTATGATATTGATAGTATTATAATTGTGATCGCAAGATATGAATCACAACATCTATTTTGTTTGGTTATAATTGTTTAGCGCCTGGCTAATAAAGACAATTGGGGACACAGGATATCCTTTTACAAATAATGGCTAATGTTATACACATTAGCCAATTACAAAAAACATATTGGGGAATTAGAGTATCATTCAAAATACGGATTATTTTACAAGTTTATCTTTATGTCTACATTAAACACATGATACAAAAAAATTACTGGAACAATAAATCACTAAAAGTACGATTTATTGAGACCTGGTAAATGACAGTGTTTCGGGTGCAAACACCCTTTTTCACATGTAAACGAGCATCAAGAATGCGCCTATATAGATGTGTTGTAGGAAGTCACATTATAAAGCAGTCCCACCCCCAAGTAACAGGAAGGGATCCAACACCTTAAAGGGCATGTCCACCCCGAAATTTAACTTTTGGTATGTGGTAGGGCATGCTCCCCCAGCCCCAACCGCATTAATATAATTGTTAGAAAGTCCCCCGATTCTTACTTACCTGCCCTCTCTCCTCCGCTGCAGTGTTCAGGCCCTCTGCTTGCATGGAATTGAAAGCAGGGGGCGGGACCGGCAGCCGCGTCCGTGATTGGCTGAGAGGCAGGGAGGGCTGCACTGAGCATGCCTCAACCTTTGATGAGGTTGAGGAAGTCTCAGGCACAGCATGAGTCACACACTGCTCCTACACAGCAGTTTCCTGGACTTTAGAGGGGCACAGAAGGGGAACTATTTTGAGCAGGAATGTAAGGTAAGGATTCTTTTAAACTACTTGATGTGGCCAGTAAGGGGTTAAATTTAAAGTTTTGGGGGTGGACATGCCCTTTAAGCCACCCACTTTTGCAAAACTAGACTAGACTCATTGAGGTAGGCCTCCTTTGCAGTACCGTTTGGACTATGCCTCCTTGAATTGCATAATGGTATTATGGAATATGCCTCAATGAGTCTCATGTATTTCGTTGATGGCTTTAGGCGTTGAATCACTTCTGGTTACTTGGGGGTGGGGCTGTTTTATGATGTCTTTCTGTAACACCTATATAGGTGTGTTCTTGATGCTAGTTTTCTTGAAAAGGGTGCTCGTTCCCCAAACATATTGTTTACCAGGTCTCTATAAAATGCACTTTTAGCACATTGCTATTGTTCCAGTGCTCATCATTTTTATGTTCATATTTGTGCTTTTGGAGAGAATCACTGGAGTACACTGGAACCTGCCTTTCCTGCTGTGTCTGGACACTTTGACCATTCAATTAACCACATGACTGTGTCAACATGTAGTTGGACTATGATTTGCCAAGATCAAAAAGTTAATAAATGAGCATTCTCATAACCGGCATATAAAGCGACAGTCTCTAGGATTTTACAGGTATTCCTGTAACATGCATTCTAATTCTATTTGCTAAATTCCCTCAAAACTTTGGATATTGGTAGTTTCATACCATTGTTACGCATTTAAACAAAGGAACAAAAGAAAAAGTTATATCATTTCTTTCATAGGTTTAATACTTTTAAGGCTTTCTTCCTGGATTCTTTTAAGTGCCACAAGAACCTTTAACTTTTTTTTTCTGCTTTGTATGGAAGCAAAACTAAAATTATGTTCATTTTAATTTTTTTTCTTTATTGTCTCCCGTTAAGTGAAGAATTAAGGAAAGAAGCGCGCCAACTACAACGGGAGCTTAAAGCAGCAAAACAAAAGAAAGATGATGAAAAGGAATCTGAAAAAGCAAAAGAGGGTGAGTGGATCGAAAATATTATCGGTTTTCTTTGTATTGTATATTTTCTTTACTTTAAAGAACAATTATTCTCATCTTTTCCCTGATCCAAAGCTGCATAGTACCCAGGGTGAGGACCTAAATCACTAAGTTCTTACTTTACCTAACTTCTGCAATCTCCCTTGGCACTCCGCTCCATCCCTCCCACCATTGTCAAAGACAGTCTGCGATGCAGCTAAGAGGAAGACACGCCTCCTTGCAAAGTTTGTCTTCCCATTGGCTGCATTGCTATCTGTCACTTACAGGGAAAGAGAGGAGCGGAGCGTCTAGGCAGACTTTGAGTAAGGTAAATTTTGAGTTTGGTAAATAACTCAGAGGTGAGGACTTAGTGATTTATGTCCTCACTCTGGGTACTATGCGGCTATGGAGGAAGAGGAGCGAAGCAAGGTTAGCATAATTGCCCTTTAATAATGCTCTACAGATTTGGCATTATTTTTATAAACCACTGCATTATTTTCCATCCCATTTTATCCCACTGCTGGCCCCACTGTGTAGTGTTGAAAAATCCTTACCTTGCATCCCTGCTCCAAATGGCTGCCCTGCAATGGCTCTTCAAAGTCCAAAAAAGTAAAGAGCAGGAGCCCGCCTGTGTCCCATACTATGTCTGCCTTTTGTCTCTCCTCCATGAGAATTTGGTCATGTGCACTGAAGCCCTCCCTCTTCCTCCCGTTTCTCTCGCCTTCCTCCTATCTCCAAATCCATTTTCTGTAGTGTAGGGCTCCCTCTCCCACCCCCAATCGCCATAGTTATTTGCAGAAAAACTTCTATACTTACACTGCCTTTTCCCCCCAGCATTCTGTACAGCCGCAAGTCGCATCCGTGATTGGCTGCCTCTCAGCAAATCACGGACACGGCTGCCAGTCCAGCCCCCTGCTTGCAGTTTCATGCAAGGGGAGGGCCGTCTCAGATCGCAGTGTAAGTATAGATCGGCTAAGTTTTTCTGCAAATAACGGTTGGGGGTGGGAGAGGGAGCCCTACACTACAGCTGCTGCAATAGAGGAGTTGCGCTAACCGATATAACAAAGGTTAGCGTGACTTAAACTTCAGCACTGGTGCAGTGCGCCTGTTGGTGCATCATCCTGTAAATGGTTTCCAAAAGGCCAAACGGTCATGTTTGATAATTGTCTGTTGCTCACATGTTATCAAGGGAGAGGTTTTTAGAACATGAGCATAGAAATAAGGGGCACCGTGTCCGTGTTGTTTACTTCTCACAACTTCTATAGCTTAAAAACAAACATCTTTATTGGAATCTAAACATTTTATAGAGATGAGACTTATTTTATTATTTGAAATTTCTGGCCCTGCAGACTGTCCCCATTCCACTGAGGTTTGGCTAACAACCAAAAATGGCACTGATGTATAGAAGAAGACTAATAACTTGTATTTCATAACATTTAAATCCCTTTGCTCTGCTGCTCCTTCTTATATTTCTTCGCTTGTGTCACCATATGTCCGTGCCAGTACCCTCTGCTCATCATAGAACCATCTCTTATACAGACCCTCCACTCACGCTGCCTCCTCTCGCCTTAAACCTTTTTCTCTTGTGGCTCCCATACTCTGGAATTCTATTCCCCTCTCTCTACGTCAAGAAACCTCAATAAACAAGTTTAAATCTCCTATCTCTTTGAGCACAGCATAGGACTGTTAACACTGCTCCAGTTATTATTTTAGCACTTCTTCCTATGTATCTGTATGTTACCCATCTAAGTAGATTGTAAGCTCTACGAGGCAGGGACCTCTTTTCTCATGTTCTATGTTTCAAGCACTTGTATATTTCATGATTCTCATACTAATTTATATATTTATGTATTTATTTACTGTCCGCCTTGTACAACTTTTTGTATTCTATATTGTACAGCGCTGCGTCCCCTAGTGGTGCTATATAAACATATATATACATACTGCTTATCAGCATCCTAGAGAATTATCTATGTTTGTCATACAATTTTGGATATTGCCAGCAATAAAGACTAAAAAATATAGAAAATGACTGTTGTTAATACATATAGTTCTGGTTGTTCATGAAGGAAAGGAAATGTCCCCCTACCCCTTTTAAGCTGAGGATTTTTTTATTTTGTTTTTTTTGCCTTCCTTTGGATCAACTGTTTTGTAGGGTTAAAGAGTAGGTCATAATGTTTGGACTAGGTGGACATATGCCTTTATTCAACTTCCATTACTATGTTACTGTTAGACAGACATTATGGGTAGGGTATAAAGGTTGGATTAGATGGACCTATGTCTTTATTCAACTTCTAATTCTAAGTTACTATGTAACTGTTAGACGGACATTATGGGTAGGGTATAAAGGTTGGATTAGATGGACCTATGTCTTTATTCAACTTCTAATTCTAAGTTACTATGTAACTGTTAGACGGACATTATGGGTAGGGTATAAAGGTTAGATTAAATGGACCTATGTCTTTATTCAACTTCTAATTCTAAGTTACTATGTAACTGTTAGACGGACATTATGGGTAGGGTATAAAGGTTAGATTAAATGGACCTATGTCTTTATTCAACTTCTAAT
This sequence comes from Hymenochirus boettgeri, assembly GCA_019447015.1. Classification (NCBI taxonomy): domain Eukaryota; kingdom Metazoa; phylum Chordata; class Amphibia; order Anura; family Pipidae; genus Hymenochirus; species Hymenochirus boettgeri. The sequence goes on along the minus strand of CM033469.1, from coordinate 364,593,010 downwards.
TCTAAGTTACTATGTAACTGTTAGACGGACATTATGGGTAGGGTATAAAGGTTGGACTAGATGGACATATGTCTTTATTCAACCTCCATTAATATCTTTGTATGTAACTGTTAGACAGACATTATGGGTAGAGTATAAATGTTGGATTAGATGGAAGTATGTCGTTATTTAACCTCCATTACTATATTTGCATGTAATATGCATGGGACTATTCACTTACAACATAACGGCTTATTTAATAGGAGGTTTACTCGTCATATTGTTTTGGAGCAAGCTTTTAATGTTGCAAACATCTGTTCAAAAAATATTTACTTTTATTATGCTTTTTGTCGTTTTGGCTTTGAATAATTGCAAAATATAATGACAAATGAAAAATAAAATATTTTTCTCTGGCTTCACTCATAGTTGCCTTGTATTCGTACATCTTAGGGGCATATTTATAAAGCACCGAAAATAGCGCCAAAAAATTACTGCCGCACATCGCGGCCGCGAAAATAGCGCTATCGCCGTATTTATAACGGCGAGCGCCATTCCCGCGATATGTATCGTGGCCGCGATGTGCTGCGGTAATTTTAAGCCCCTTCGCGAAGGGACTTAAAATCCCTTCCCGACGCCTCTCCTAAGGGGGCGGGGCTCGCCAACCCCCGCCACACCCCGGCGACGGCGACCACCGCCGCCGCTTCCCAGCAGCCCCTCCAACCCGTTCCCCGCTCGCGGCAATCTCGGAACGGGAGGCTAGGAGGGGCTGCCGGAAGGGGCCGCAGCAGGTGGTCGCAGAGGGGAAGGGAGGGAGCCGTGGGAGGGTGGAGGCTCTCAGCGGGGCCCTGAGAAGGGCTTTGGGGCTTAGGGGGTCCCGCAGCTCGAACCGGGACCCCCCTCCCCGGCCCTGTAAGGGCCTTTGCGGCACTTACAAGTGCCCTTGCGGCTCTTACAGAGCCCTTTGGGGCTTAAGGGGTCCGCAGCTCGAACCGGGACCCCCCTCCCCGGCCCTTATAAGGGCCCTTGCGGCACTGACAAGTGCCTTTGGCGGGGGTCCGCAGCTCGAACCGGGACCCCCAGTGCGGCTCTTAAAGAGTCCTTGGGCGGCGTCTTCTTTCTAGTCCCGGCGACACCAGCTCCGCTGAGGCCGCCGACCCCGAGAGGTACCCCTGCGGCCGCCAGGGGTACCCCCGGGGGCGCCGGCGACCTCAACGAGGCCGATGTTGCCGGCGTCTTGATCCGAAGCGACGTCTTTGGGCTGGCGACACCAACCCCACTCAGGTCGCAGGCCAGGCAGGCTCACTGCGGCCGCCAGTGAGCCCGCTGGCACCGCCGGCCTCAGCGGAGCCGATGTTGCCAGCCGCTTCTTTCTTCAGCCATCTACTGCGATGGCATCTGAGTTCCGCGGGGGAAAGCTCCTCTTTATATAGGTTTGCAGAAATCCATAATCCGTTTCTGATTGGTCAATTTTTTAAACTTGCTTTACATTAACCAATCAGATTTCTGGAAAGTTCGTAAAAAAGTATTAAAAATGACCAATCAGAAAGGATTATGGATTTTGCAAACCTATATAAGAGGAGCTTTCCACGCGGAACTCAGATGCCATCGCGTAGAGATGGCTGAAGAAGAAAGAAGCGGCGGCAACATCGGCTCCGCTGAGGCCGGCGGTGCCAGCGGGCTCACTGTCGGCCGCAGTGAGTCTGCCTGGCATGGCGAACTGAGTGGGGTTGGTGTCGCCAGCCCGAAGACGTGCCCAAGGGCTCTTTTAAGAGCCGCACACGGGGGTCCGGTTCGAGCTGCGGGGACCCCCGCAAGGGCACTGACAAGGGCCGGGGAGGGGGTCCCGGTTCGAGCTGCGGGACCCCTAAGCCCCAAAGGGCTCTTGTTAGAGCCGCAAGGGCACTTGTCAGTGCCGCAAGGGCCCTATAAGGGCCGGGGGGGGGGGGTCCCGGTTCGAGCTGCCCCAAAAGGCCTTCTCAGGGCCCCGCTGGAGGGAGCCTCCACCCTCCCAGCGGCTCCCTCCCTTCCTCCCCGGGAGCGGGGGGGGGGGCTGGAGGGGTTGCCGGGGAGGGTGCGCGGCGGGTGGTCGCGACCACCTGCTGGGCCCCTTCCCGGCAGCCCCTCCTAGCCTCCTGTTCCGAGATTGCCGCGAGCGGGGGAATGGGTTGGGAGGGGCTGCTGGGAAGCGGCGGCGGGTGGTCGCCGCCGCGCGGGGGTGGTTGGGCGGGGTGGGCGTGTCTCCCGGCGGGTGCGACACACCGCCGCGGGTTGCCTGCCCATCCCCGCGTGGGAGGCTAGTATCGGCTGACTTCGCCACCTTCAAGGTGGCGAAGTAAAACAGCCGATAATAGCCGAGCGAAACCAGTACCGCCGCTTTATAAATAGAAGCGGCGGTAACAGGTAAGTATCGCCGCGAAGGGTTCACGCTGTTAAACTTTTCGCAGCCGTTTTCGGACTTTTATAAATCGCGTTAAACGCGATTTATGCGTTAATGTCCGCGAAAACGGCCGCGAAAAGTTAACGAACCTTTATAAATATGCCCCTTAGTGTATCTCTTTTAAATCCATTTAGCCTTCTCTAAAAAAAAATTTTGTCCATGTACCTTTACAGCTTTAATGAATAATAATCTTATTGTGCTGTGTATGTTATATATTTTGTTACTCCATGTTTGAGTATATTGCATAATATTTTAGTATATTTTTTATGCTTAAAATTAAATATTTGGGATTATTGTACCCACTACTGAAGTCTGCAGCTTAGTCACTGGCCAACATCTTGTTTGCTCCAGTGAGCAAACCGTTTTCCAAGATAACCCCTCTCTCTATTTTCAGTCACATCAAAGATTCCTTTTCTCTGAAGAAACTAGTATGGAATTTTGTGATACGATATCTCTCTTCCATTTATAACTTCACAACTCATGTGTTCTTAAAGTTTCTTAAAGTCAGCAGTCAAGCAATATTGTGGTATTAGTTTTTGTTAGTCTGAATATGCTTTAATAATTTAAAGATAATTAATGTTGAAAATAAACTATTTACCTCTCTTTTAGTTTACAATTGTTACCCCTTGACTCGGTTAATGTAAAGGGTCTGTTGTAGCACAGGTATCCCACCCCTCATTCTGGGGTGGTCTCCCGCACACCCACGAGACCACCCCAGACTCCAGAACTTGAGAGGAGACTTGAGTCTCCTCCAAAGTCACACCCCCTTTCAGTGGTCATGCCCTGGAATGCCATGGGAACGCCCCTAAGTCCTCCCTAAACCCGCCTCCCACCACCCCTAGAATGATGCCCCCGCCTCCACGTGACATTACTCCCGCTCACCACAACCCCTTCTCCACCCTGCCCGGAAGCCTGAAATGGCAGGGTGGGATGTCTGGTAGCAGCAATGTGTCACTTGTCGTAGGACCACTGGATGGAAGTGTAAAGCAGTTGACTAATGAATGAGTAAATACTAAACAAAAACTTCAATGGGGTGGTTCATAAGGCTTGCACACATGTGCAATTTGCAGCAGCACATTCCAGTAAGAAAAGCAGGGGTTTTAAGCCACTATGCAGTGCAAAACTAAACTAAAACGTTACTACCCTATATACTTGAGTATAACCAAGGTTTTCAGGCTAAAAAATTGCCTGAAAACCAAACCTCGGTCTATACTTGCGTTTATACCACTCGCTCTGCATCCTCTGCTGGCTGACGTCACTACTCTGTGCCAGGAAGTGAGGCAGGTGGCGGAGCAGAGAAAGCGGAGCGAGCGGCCAAGGTATGAGAAGGCATCTCAACACTGGGGGGGGGGGGGGGCTCTTGTGGGGGTGGGGTACTGCAGGTGTTTGAAACTACAACTCCCAGCAACTAAAGCATGCTGGGAGTTGTAGTTTCTAAAGATCTGGATTGCCAAGGAATAGGGGTTACTGTATGGGATTACTGTACATTTAAAGGGCAACTAATGCCTAAAACAAGGAGGGTGGTATCTATTGCTAAAAAGATTGTCTTCTGATTCTATTTTGTTTTGAGGCTTTAGTTGCCCTTTAAATGGACAGCAGAATTCCCATGCAGTATTTCCATACAGTAATAGCCATACTGGATTATACTGGACTACTGTATGGGAATTCTGCTGTCCATTTAAATTGCAACTAAAGCCTCAAAACAAAACAGAATCAGAAGACAGTAGTGGTCATAATGTCTACCCTCAGTTTATACTCAAATCAACAGCTTTACTTCTTTTTTCAGGTAAAAATAGGTACCTCGGTTTATACTCAGGTCGGTTTATACTCGAGTATATATTGTACTTGGTGTGTGCCCCTTCCTAAAACATGTAAAAATGATGCAAGTCCATAAAATAAGTGTAAAACCTCCTATTATTAAGTGCTAAACCAATATTATATCAGGTAATGTGGATTTTACTTTAATTTTAACATTACAATGAATGCTGTATCCTCCCATATACTTTTCTTTAGCTAATGACATAAGTTATTTTTTTAAAGCTACATTGTATTCTGTCAGAAGAAGAAACTAGAGATTTAAAGCACTGTATTCACCACTCGATCCCTCACCACTACTATTCATTACCTGTTACTACAACATTTAAAGATAGGACTTAGCGATATAACAGCCGGAGTGACAGGTTGAATTAATGCTGTCAGAATGCCTGGGCCACAACAGCTGGAAATGTAAAGGAACAAATGCCTAAGGCCAAAGCCGTTCTGTCTCCTTTGTAGTTTTGTATTTTAAATCAGTTTGGATCAGCAGTAGAATATCTCTTAAAATATAAACATGAAAAATTGTATTTAAAGGGCATGTCCACCCCCATTATTTAAAAATTGCCCCAGTGCTGGCCCCACTGTGTAGTGTTCAAAAATCCTTACCTTACAATCTTCCAAAAAGTGAAGATTAGAAGCTGTGTGTGTGTCATCCGGTGCCTGCTACTTCCTTGTCCTCTTAGAGGACTCTGACATGTGCAGGGGAGCCCTCCACCCCTCCTGATTTCTTCAAGCTGCTGGGTCTTTTACCCGTAAAATAACATTTCTGTAGTGTAGGGCAATCCACATTACTTTACTAGGTACTACAGCAGTGTGATAGTACAGTACCTATATTCCAAAGGTGCCCCCATCCTAGGTGGATGAGGCCCTGAAACATACAACTATATATTTGTATAATACAATTTCCCTTCAAATAACAATGAGGCAGAAATAGTTAAAGAAGAAGTATAGTGTAAAACATATTTTCTTGATTTATAGTTCAGAAACATACCTTTTGTAAATGATTTCTAATTAAAGATATATTTGGGGGGAAATATGTCAAGTCTTGTGCTACTGAAGCTCTCAATGATTACTTTTATTGAAACTGTAAGGCAGCTGTAACTAGCACGTGATTGTTTTATTTAAGTACACATGTGCGTTTTGGTTTGTTTATTTTATATTTGTCTTTCAATGCAGAGGTAATTCGGTTGGCTTCAGAATTGGGACACATGTCTAAAGGGAATGGTGGCTTACTGTTTGTATTTTATTTTTGATGTTTGGCAGAATGTTTGCTTGTGTTGGCATAAAGCCTTGACAACCTTGGCTAATTCAAATAATTTAATTCAGGTGCTACCTAGTTTAATTTTTTACAGTTCCTGCATAGATAGGTATGCAGTATTAATCGTTAACTAAGCATAGCAAGGATAGCCTATTGGGGAGGATTAATGGTATATTACATTATATTAATTTTGCATTATGAGATATATCGTGTTATACAGCGGAAACTAATGTAAGATGCTATAAGGGAAAAACAGTTAAATCTTAAAGAGCATGTCCACCCTTAAAAACTGGTCAATTGGCAATTACCTGCCCCAACCCTAACAGATATATTTTGCACTTTATTACCTGCATTACTAACCAGCCACCATTTCTGTGTTTCCTCTGCACATGCTCAAGCATATAAAAAGCTCCTAGAGCAGAGGGAGGAGGCAGATACTTTTGATAAAACTTAGCATTGAATACCTGGTTACAAATTCATGTAATAAACACAGAAAAATAGCAGTGTTGGGGGCAGATAACAGACAAGTCACCAGTTATTTGTTTTAAGAATGGGCATTATTTTTAAATTAAATTATTTTTCTTCTAATCTGTTTATTCAATGACTGGAGTATTAAAGTTGGATTTATTTCCTATTATTCTATTAGATCACATGAAAGATGCCACATGACTTGTTATTGCCTTTTTTTTTTGTATATTGTTATATAGATGTTTGAAGGCAATAAAATAAAAGTTCCAGCGATCTAAGAGCATTGTTTTTTGCAGCACTGATGCACAGCACAAAGTCTGTATTGGTCCCTGTGTCGATATATATAATAGTGAGATGACATTCATAAAATGTTTCATTAAAATGTTGCTGTGAAAGTGGTGATCTTTTTCTGTTTATTTAGCTCTTGGAAATTAGAGGTGGGGTGAAACATTCCTGCAAATGGTAATTTGCTCTACCTTTATTGTTTAATCCCCCTTCTCTTTTCCTTCCTCAGTAAAATGGGCCTACTTTTCCTGAGTATCTTGAATTAAAGGTTCTGTTTAAATTGAATGGATCTTTTTATTGGAATATAACATACAACGTGGTCAGTATTTTGGTGGTTTTGGATAATGCTGGATCTTCAGTGTCTACATGGAACTAATGATTGATTTCAGTTTGTTTGTAAAAATAGTTGTCTTCTATGTTGCTTACAACGGAGAATGAGGGAGAATCTATTACCTCTAACCATCAAAGCACTGCTTTTTACTTTTTACATTGGTAAACATACTTGGAGAACCCATTAAACTTAATTTTCTGTTAATCATTTTAAATAAATAGGAAAATCGCTAACTTTGATGCTTTCACCTTTCAGCCCTTTCTGTTTTTAGTTTACAGTCTGTAAAGTAAAATTTGATGTTTTATCAGATTTCTCCTTTAAGGAGCAAGATCTTTTTTTTTTTTTTGTGATACAAAATATAATTTATAATAAAAATAATCAGGCAGATTCAATAAAAGTTTTTAATGGTGCTAATTTTGCCCCGAGCAATCAGATATTAAATTTAACATTTGAAAGCTAACATTTGATTGGTTGGGGCAAAATTAGCACCATTTTAAACAATAAGAACTTTAATTGAATAATCCTGTAGATATTAATGGAACCATCAAGCAGCTCTTTGGCTGCAAACAACACAGTGTAAATCTCAGAAGCAAAAAAATACTTTTTTGCTTCTATAGCCTTCTCAGTCCATACATTGTCAGACAGGCTGATCTGTTTCAGATTTTGTTTTAAAATGACAGATTATTTGATTAGATTTAATCATTACTTATTTATTATTGTTTAAGTAAATACTATAATGTATTATATTTCTATCCTAAAATTTTAGAGGAGAAAACTATTGCTAGCAGCGCTGTTCAGGAATACCTCAAAGGAAAAGAAAAATATGAAGAACTCAAAAAGAAGAATTCAAAGAAAGGAACATCTAGGGAGGAACAGGTAAAGAAGTGTAATCTAAATTTAAAACTGGACCTAGAAATACATTTGTTGCTCTTACCTTTTTTTCCCCCTTTATTATTTCTATAGTAAACTATGATAACTGATGAGAAATGACTTTAATTACTTTTAGCATGTTATAACGTGCACGGCCCCTTCTGCTTGCTTCCATGCACGGAAGACAAGCAGAAGGCAGCCGTGGGAACGAGGGCTGGTAAGTATATTTAAAGTGTTTTAGACCATGCAAGGTCTTCTAGGTTATGGGGGGGTTTCCAATTGGCAAAATAATTTTTGTTTAGGGGGTGGACTTACTCTTTAACATTATTTGCTTATTTTAGTGTTTAGTCATTTATATTCCTTTGTTGACACCTTGTTTTTTATTTCCCTAATTAATGGGACATATACTGTTACTGGTAGACAGTTACTGACCACTATCTGGCTCCTCCCCCAGTCTGCCTTCCCCTTTATTAACATATTATCACCTTTGTCAGTGATTGTGCAGGACCCATGTCATGAACACTGATTGTGGGAGGAGCTAAACATGAGTTTGTTACTGCACAAGTGTAGTGTCCCTTTAATTGTCTTTGTTAGCTAATTCTGATTTCTCTTCCAAATTGTATTGCATTTGTTGATTCATGTTTACTTTCAGACACTGGCTCTCCTGGATGGGTTTAAATCAAAGCTCTCACAAGCGATATCTGAAACACCCCAAAAAGATGTACCAGACACAGATGAGGATAACGATAAAGGATGGTAAGTGAATTGTGTTCTACCCATCAGTACTGACTTTCAAATCATTGTTAAAACTTATTGAAACAGAGCTCATGGGTAGAAGGGATCCCTTATAAGGTTATTGGATGTCACAAGAAAGCTTTAAGGTCATATAAAATTACAGGTCTGAAACTGACTTCATATATAGGCACATCATTGTTGAGACTAAAGAAACACTTAAATCTGTGCCATTCAGATTTCTTGTTTCTTTGGTCTTATGGAACACCCTTGGGTCCTTTGGCAGTGCTATTTCTTTTCTTTTTTTTACACACCTCAGACATCAATGCTAGTCCTCTCCCTTTTTAACTTCGCTAATGCAGGAGACAAATTGATTTATCATCAGAAAACAGTTTTGTTAGTTAGGTTTTGAATATTTTTTAGTAGCTAGGAAATGTTTAAACGTCTTCCATTAAAAAATATTTTTAAAAGATGTCATACATGTAAAAAATACATGTGTTCCTTGTCAATCACAGCCGTGACAGTGACTTACAACGGCTACACCAGCATCCACCTCATGAAGAGCTTGTAAATCAGTAAAAGGAGGCAAAACAAGAGAAAGTGGGACCAGTAGATTGGGGTGGGGGGTAGGGGGTCCTGGACTACTACAAAAAACAGGATGAACAGCTCTTTTATATGTACCAGTATTAAATCCAATGATCAGGAAATAAAATGTTCTTAGCCCAAATCTGTTTCCACAATGTACCACAGAATGCTTGGAAATAATCAAAGCGTTAAAAATCCAACTACTTTCCCTTTATTAAAGGTCTGCACATGCTATCATTATTTGGATGCCAGTAGTGGTTTCATTGCTATGGTACATTTCACATAATAAAATGTGATGTGGAAGTTGTGTCTAATAATATTGTATATCCTGTGTTTGCTATAGAATTTGTTGGCATTTTATTTCTATGCAGAATATGGAGTCTTTACTGATAAGTAAGCAATAATAATTAGATAAAGGGGAACTAGGGTGAAAAAAACAACTTTACGGTTTAAAACTAAAAATAACGGCCTGTATGCATAATTCTGTAAGTAATAACCTAAATATACAAAAGCCATTTTACAGAGAATATACAATCTGATATATAGGGGGTTTCTACTTTTCAGGTATTGCTATGCTCAGTGGCTTTGGATTTCCTTTACCACGTTTGTGAAAATACATTTAATAAAGAAACTAAAATCATCTACTTAATGAATGTTTCAGGCTTCACTGGTACCATGTTAAGGGGTCACTATACACCAAAACCATTAATTTGGTTTTTGAAAAAAGAGAGGTGTCTTGGAGGACGTGGTCAATTATAAGTTGAAGGTATTTTCTAGATGTAAAGTTTGCATTTTGGCCGTTTAGATACATTTTAACAGTTTGCTCTAATTTTTACTGGGCTGTGTTTTGCATTAGACTTTATTGTCTGAATTGCTATGTTCAAGTTCTACATTCACCGGTAAATCCATATGAATATAGTTTCAACGGGAAGATATACTGAGGAAAGTTTTATCTCTATTTTATTTTATTCCTTGACTAGAAAGTAAATATTGAGCATATTGGATGTTTTAGGTCACATTCTTATAAAATATAGAAACTTTCTAACGGTTCACAAACATTCAAACACCGCTGAATCAATGCAGTTCATGTGCAACTTGACTTCCCTATCTGTAACCTTAAGGAAGATGTTTTTACACATGGTTGAATATTTCGAACAGTCGGGCTAAAAAAAAATTTGCAAAAAATATTTACCTGATGGCATGGTTTAAAATATGCCACTGCAGAATTTCAGCAGCACCACTTTATTTTCATCATTGTTTGCTGACCAGTAGTCTGATTGGAAAAATTAGCTGGTGTGTAGACATCTATAGTCATGCCTGCAGAGGTGGTGTGCTGTCAGCCGCTGCATTAGCTGTATTTTGACATCTCACCACTCTTGTAAACAGCCACTCTGGGAGGTTGGAATAGGATTTTTTGCCTCACTGGGATAGATAGTTTAAATCTAGGTACACACAAGGCGATATTTCAACCCGACCAACCAATATTCCAGTATTTCAGTTGAAATATCAGCAGTTAATATCAGTCACACTGAAATATTGGCTGTGGCTATTTTCAAAGCAACCAACAATATTTTAACCCAACCAGCCAAAATATTTTTAACCAAAGTTGTGCTATCGGTTTAATCATTGACAAAAAAAAATTCTCTAGTAGCTCAAAAAAGCAGCAGTTAGTTTTTTCTTGTTACGATCTTCTTGGCTTTAGAGTTTTTCTGCCTTTATGCAAGCTCATAGATACTGCAATATTACAAGGATAAATAGAACTATACAATGAAGGGATCCAAACATTCATCTATAGACGTATTAGTGTAAACACTGTGGTTTCTTGGGTAACTAATTAGGGTATTGGGGATTTCTGTTTTATTCTTCACGATTGTTTTTATTTGGCTAACCATTTGTTTGGGTGCTTTGTTTTTCTGTATTGCACCAGGTATTTTGAAACTTTTTAAAGGTATTCGGCTTTTTACTCTTACAAAAAAAAGTAAGAAATATGATTCTTTTGTAAACAATGTGCTTGGTGTTTGCTAATCTTTACCAGATTGTTCTGACTACCATGGCATTTAAGGAAGTGTTATTAGCAGATTGAGGGTGAGATACAAAACAAAAGCTTTTTTTAAATGTCTGAAGGATCCTTATAAGGTTACTGCCAGATGCTGTGGAATTTTGTAGCCGTCCTGAAGAAGTGATAACATATACCTGTCTGCAAGTCTGCAGCCACAGAATCAGCTGTCAACCACAAACATCCTGACTTCTCGGATTTCCAGAACGGTGGAATCGTTCCATAGTCATGGATATTGCCTAACCCTTTCTGGGTCACTTGGATTTTTATCATGCATACATAGAAAGGGTATTCATACTCACACACAGTGCTTGTCATGAAGGCTTCTTGCCTTAAAGAGCTGAATGCCAGATAGTAAATAGAAAGTGCACATAGAAAAAGCATTCATTGCACTTGATGGATTTTATTCCTATAGCACAATGGTTAGAAGCAGAAGTATGAAGAACAGTAAGCACTGTTTATATATCAAAATAATAATAAGAAACCGAATGTAGCATAGTGTCAGCTTAGTAATAGACTAATATTTACCACTATTTACCTTCCCTGATAAACCAGACCTCACAAACCATAGTAACCGTCCCAGCGTTCCTGAAATAAGACGCTCACACTGCCCTTTACCATCTGCTTTCCTGGTATTCTGGCTTCTCCATGGCGCCGCAGTCAGTCACAGCTGTGAAACTGAGTAAGAGGATGGAGGAGGGCATGATTAGTATCTCAGTTCAGGTGCAAGGTAAGGGAAGTATAAAATTTAAATCGGAAGGTTTGACATGCCTTTTAAGTAATGAAGGTATGAACAGTTGTATTTGTTACGTTACGGTCCTTGTCAGAAACCCCCCTTGTGAGTCCCATGGCACTCTCTCTGGGGCTGTCCACAGTGCTGAAGTCCAGGGCCCCTATATTGTCAACCATCCTATAAACAGAGCTGTGATTCATTTTTAACCTAGATTTGCCTCCTGTAGTATAAACTTTAGGGATTCTGTTATCCATTTTGCCACTTTTTATGTATAGAATTTTACCAAATACAGGATTGTTATGTTCAGAAAAAGAATGGATATAGTCCGTAATCAGCTTTATGTACCATGAATGTCTCAAGCCCATTGTGGAAAGCAGCAACTTAAAGAGCCTAATGCTACTCAAGGCTGATTATAATAGGCTCCAAAATGACTTTCTATCCAAGCAGATATTGAAGACCATGGTGGAGCATGAATTTCTTTTTTTTTTTCTTAATGTTAAAGGGCTTTTCCACTACCCACACAAACTTTTAGTATTAGGTTACTTGCCCCCCAAAACCTTAACCTCACATGGTTCTTTTTTTTCAAAGCTGCTAGTAAACCTACTGGCCAGCCTTCCTTCCCTTGGCTTTCTTCTGCTTAGCTCCAGTGTCTTTTGCGTGCATGGAAGCTGCAGAAGGGGCCGAACCGTCAGTGGCGCCTGTAATTGGCTGAGACAAATGGGGGGGATTAGATACATTAAAGGGACAGTTCAGTGGAAATTATCAATATTTGTTAAATTGTTAGTTTGTGTAATGCCTTCTTAGTTTTTCTACATATTCTCTTTTTTTTCTCTCCATTTTGAAAAATCAGTTGATTTCATACCCTTTGCTGTTCCCTGCTGTTGACATTAGTGAGCTGACATTTCAGGTTCTAACGGTCCTTCTTCTTCCCCGGATGCACCACATCCTTGGAATGTTCCTAAAAGTAATTTCTACTGATCGGCTGTTGGATGGGTCAAAGATGCTCAGATCTCTACTGAGCAACTGAATCAACCCAGGCTCTGGGTCAAGGGCAAGACCATAACGGTCTCTACTAGGGGTCCTGTAAACAGGAAGTCAGTATTTCGGTTGCATTTATTTATACACAGACGCAATGCTGAATGGGCAGATTAAGGTCATTGGGATGAAAAAATACTGCTCTTTTTTCTGAAAAGCATACAGTATGTATTTGCACTGAACTTCCCCTTTAAAGGGTTACCAAAATCAAAGGTTACATTAGAGTGTTACCAGTTCGTGAATTCAATAGTTATCCAAGTTTTCAATGATTATTGAAAATAAGTCTGCAAGTTCAGATAGAGTTTCAATAGTTTGAGTTCATCCAGATATCACGCAGTATGGCTACTGCCATATGACTTAACTGCAACCTGTTTCAAACCAATAAATGGTCCTGTGAAGATATTCCCCAATTGTATTGCTCCACTGCACGAACGAGTATTTCTCTTATTTAATTTAATTTAATTAGAAGAAAGCCTAGGGATAGATACATTCTTTTTAACATTAGTAGCCAGTCAGACAACTCGAGGAAACAATTTATCATTTTTTAAGTTGCCACTTCTATAAACATTAACAGGAAACCCTTGAAGTACTTGATAGGTGTAAAAGTTAAATGTTGTTAATGCTTATTTATACTTCTCCAATGTTGTTAATACATTTTCCCTCTGGTTCAGGGAAAATTAAAAAGAAGCCAGTTAAGAAAATGTAATTACTACAGTGTTAATGTTTTTTGGTTTGCTTTATTTCTAGTCGTCTAATGATAAAATCAGAGGTTCCATTTTGGATTTACCCACAGCATGACTTTATGGCAGCTATTAGCTTACGTCAAAAAGTTTTGCTAAATTATTTTTTAGTTAAATTGTTGCACAGGTGTTTTTTTAGCAATTACTGTGCAGCTGGTAAAGTCAAACTAACTAATAGTGAGCGCTGCGGCTCTGGGTAAATGAGCCCTATAGTCTTCCTTGTTCAAACTTGCATTGGACAGGGTCACCTGGTTTTAGAGTTAAGCTGAGCAGCATCTTGCAAGCCCTACATTTTTTATATAGATTGGGAGGAATATCAGTGCAAGCACTTAGACTACACAATGCTGCCTGTACTACCCAGAAAAAGCATCCCAAGGTATTCTGTTTCATTAAACCCCAAATGCTTCACATTACATTTGTCAACATTGAATCTCATCTGCCACTCTACTGCCCATTTCTAGGTCTGCTTGCAGCAATTCCACATCATTTGAAGTTTCCAGTGCTCCGTATAGTTTTGTGTCATCAGCAAACACAGAAACCCATTGAGTCTTTGATACCAGATTTTGACACTATTACAAACTACATCTCTCTTTTTGTAGTGAGCAAAAAGCCCTAATTCTGTCGCATTGCAAACATTAGCATTGCTACATTTATAGATTTTACATTGGACAGCACTAGAGTTCACTTATTGCACTAATGGCAAAATGTTACAAGTAATTCATCAGGGGCAGCGGGAAAAGTAGGGCATGTAATTTCTCTTGTACATCTTTGGGCTTGGTCAGCTCATTAGTTCTTTTGGATTCCAATACCACCTGTATGCTGATGGTGCCTAAATTTACATCTCCGTTCCTGGCCTTGTTACTCTGATATCCCAAATCCCTGACTGCCTAAATGCCATCTCTGATTTTATGTCCTCCCGCTTTCTCAAACTCAACATGGATAAGACCAAATTTGTAATTTTCCCACAATTTCCCCCCCTAACACTACTATCAACATCAATGACACACCAATCTCCCCAACACCTTACGTTCGATGCCTGGGAGTAACCTTTGACTCAGAACTTTCCTTTAAACACCCCATTAATACCCTGTCCAACTCCTGACGGTTACAGCTCAAAAACATCTCACGCATCCGTCCCTTCCTTTCACAGAATGCAACCAAAATTCTAGTTCATGCCTTTATCTAATCTCGGCTGGACTACTGTAACACCCTCCTGTGCGGTCTACCAAGCAACCGACTGGCACCCCTTCAATCAATCCTTAACTCTGCTGCCAGGCTTATTCACCTCTCTTCCCGCTTCTCACATGCTGCCCCTTTCTGTCAATTTCTCTCTGCAACTGTTTGGCGCTATATAAATCTACAATAATAATAATTATATTATCTGCTATTTTCTTTTTATAATACTTTTAAACTAATTTTAGTTTCTTATGCTTTTTTTGTTTTTATTAAAGGTTAAGATACTTTTAGTATATCTACATTTTTGCCCTAAAGACAGTGGTTTTTAGTAGAAATTTACCCCATCCAGTTTTAATATATTTTCCACAGCTTTTGTAGAATGACCTTAATTTCCTTTATATTTATTTCTATTGTTCCGAGGGAAACCTGCTACTTATCTTATCTGTCTGGTTAATAAGTCCAAACCATTGGAATATAAGAGAAAAGCATCCTAACGTATGTCTGGTTATGTAATTATAATAGATGCCTGGGGGCATTGGGAGGCAGAAAGCCAAACCAGGAGATTTCAGCTATGTATGGCAGGACTTTCAAGGAATTATTCCATCCATAACATAGCGCGCACATTTATGACACGCGAAAGGAAAAGTCATTTTGAATTATACAGTAGCATCAAAAGTATTTTATCAATTAAATGATATTTTCTTGGCTCTTTACTTGACATATTTGGATCCAAAAGAGCCTGTTAAAAAGAGATTTACCAACAGGGTGATATAAGGACTCTCCGTTTTCATACAGATATAAAATGTTATTTCAAATTCAAATTGTTCTAATCGTTTGGAAACCCAGAATGTACAGTACTTATTTATTTAAACAGAAACATATTTCAGCTTATACTGCCTGATGTTATGGATATATGGATATATTTATCAACATTAAATCTCATTTGCTACACTGCTGCCCATTCTGACAATCTGTCTAAATCTGTCTGTAACAATTGCACATCAGTTGTAGATTCTAGGTCCCTACAATATCCACTTATACTAATTTATTAATAATTTATCATAAAAAGAAAATTACTTTCTCAGAACTCTTATAAACATAGAAGTATAACTGTTTATAATTGAATAATATATAGTTAACCTTGGATCACATCTCTAGATAAAACTAGTGAACGTTATATTGCTGGAAATGTTTAGCAATATAACTTCCTGAACACTTCCTGCTTTCACCATGTGATCAATCTCTGCCTGCGTTAATAGTTTTACCTTAAATGTCTTATTTTGGGGGGTTTTGTGTGGGTACTTTTTTTTTTTTTTTTTTTTTTTTTACATTCGAGTATTTGAGTCCAATTTTTTTAGGCTCCTCATGAGCCCTACCTAACATTTGATCCAGAAGAAGGCCATTTCCAGACTTCAGATGGCATTCGGAAAGGATACCTGAATCAACAACTATTAATACCAGTTATTTTTATTTTTTTATTTTAGAAACTTATCCAACCCATTTTTAAACTATTAAATAAATGTGCCATTACCACATCTGCTGGAAGTTTTAGTGTTTTCACTATAAAGAAATCTTTCGTAGCCTGAAAATGAAACTTCTTTTTTTCTAATCTAAAAGAATGTCCATGAGTCCTTAAAAAATTATCTATTTGTGAACAATGCACCAGAGAGTTTATTGTATGGCCCATTAATATATTTATATAAAGTGACCATATCCCCACACAATCATCGCTTCTCCAATGTAAACATCTCTTTTAATGTTGTTGCTCTTGCGGACGTTGCATATATACTTTGTATGCAGGTATGTTTTGGGGGTTCTTTTGTCCAGAACAGCTGTTCAGCATTGGTGGGTCTACAGTGGTATTTAAAATGAAATGTACACAAAATAATTCAATAAAAACTTTGACTAGTAAATAAAACCCAAATAATAAAACAAAACACAAAATAATACACACAATAAATAACTTTGATATTATAAGAAATATTACACCCCTTTACAGTGTAATATAAGGCCAAGTGCTATATAAAAGCACTTTGCTGCAGCCTCATGCTTTTATAGTCGGGAACTCCTTGTGGTGTAATAGCTGTATTTTCCTCATAAGCTGCAGCCATAGATGTGATTCTGGGCTTAAATTTAGCGGCTTTTATTTAACCCTAACTTATTCAGGGACAACTGTTGCCCATTTAGAGTGTCCATATCTCAAAATGTTTGTCATTCAGTCCATGACCTAAAAGGGTATGTACACACACACACACAGCGATGAATATTTTTCCCTAAGACCAGGTCCCTCTGGGGTCTGGTAGACTTAGTGGTTTGTATCTTCCTTCTGATCCTAGGGTTTGGCGGTGGAGTCTGTTTTTAGGGAGGAAAAAACGAATCTGGAATCTTTAAAATTAAAAGTCTTGGAACAACTATTAAGATTATGGTGTAAAAGCTGGACAAGTAAAGTTACAGATACTTCCTGAAAAATTGCTTCGGAAATTTAGGTTATTTTCCTTTCACATCAACTATTCGACTTAATGCAGTACAATAGTTGTTTGAGGAACAAATATGTCTAAAAGTGGGCAGATGTGATTTGGACCAGACCAGGTATATGATGTATATAAACCTCCAAATGCATGGTAACACTTAAAAATTTGACTACAGTCAAAAATAGTATCATTCATTCTCCTTAAGCTATTTGAAAAAGAATTTCCATCCTGGGTATCTTTCTCATATGTTATACAAAAATATTTTAATGTTTTCATAAAAAATACCAACATTTTGGTTATGCGCTGATATAGCCCTGATTGATCTGTGTTCTTATGAAACCAAACACTCATTACCAGGGGCACATAATGTACTTTCCATATAATGTCTGTGCTTCAGCGATAAAAAGATTGATTAAACAAATTTCTATTAAAAAAAATCATACCTGACTAAAAAAAGACCAACCACTACATGTTCTTGATTGCAGAAGAAACAACGTCCTTTTCAATTACAGTGAATGCTACACATGTTTTTTAAAGAGGGAATGGACTATGTTAAGTTTTAAAAGAACTTAACACATAAAACTTAAATCTTTTTTTAAAACTGTGCTTTGGCTTCCTAGGTTTAGTAATTGTTTTTTAGAAATAGTGCTAATAATTACGGTACAAAGCATGTGTATATATGCCAACACAAAAGTCCTAATCTGTCAAGGTATGGACTCAACTAGAAAGCTTGGTACACATGGCGAGATTTTTTTTCTTTCTGATCGATTCAACAATCGATTGAATTCGCAAGTCGGGAGTGAAATTGGTCACGACCAATCAGAACCGACAGAATATCGAGTGTTCGGTCGGAAGAAGTCTGATCGGCGTGTTGGAAAATCTCGATAGAACGTATACAATTTGTTTGTGTGTATGAATGACCAATCAATGTTTACGATAATGTAATTGCCACAGGCAAAATAGACTGATCCTTGATGGGAAAGAGTTATTATAAATAGAGAGAGGGAGTTTAGATGATAAATATAGTTGTATAGAGACATAGAAATGCTTAGTTTCTCTTGCTGATACATCTGTAACAAAAGTAAAGCAGCAGCTTCCACTTTCTCTGTCGTTTTGATGGTCGGAAGTAAAAAAAAAGACCAATACGACCGTCAATTTACGAACAGAAGTTACAAATATCGGTTACGTGTGTATAAACGCCGGATGTGTGCGATCGTCTTATTGACGATCCAACAATCTGTCACATTGGTCGGTCAGAAACAAAAATTTATTAAAAAAAACTGTTCATGTGTACCACGCTTTAAAGGGCATCTATACCGAAAAATAGTTTTTTTTAAATTGACCATAACTGGAAACTTTCCCAACCACCACTGTATCATTGCTTTGTTGATCTGCCCCCTATTTCTTTAGATATCCAATCAAAAACTTCTTGTATTTCAGCTGTCAATCAAGTTCCTTGCTCTCAAAAACTATTCTTCTGAGAATAGTTTTACTGTAGCGGGAATGGTGACGGTTTTGACAGTTGGAATGCTGTATGCTGTGTTCAGACTTGACAGTTGGTTTGTGGGAAAAAAGTCAGGTCGGATGGAAGTGGGAGTGGTTAAAAGAGGAAGGGAGGATACTGCTCCTAAACATAATGTATGCTGGATTGAAGGCATGCAGCAACACACGCAAATCAGAGTAAGTGCTACGTACGTGTATTCAATTATAGATTAAGATTTGGCAAAGCCATTTTTTCAGTATAGTGTCCCTTTAAGATATACTGTGGTATCTGCCACTGTCATCTGAGGAAATCTCCCACCCCAAATTCAATATTGGGTTTGTGACTGTGGTAAATAAGTCACCCAGCCAATATTGAATTCAATGTGCCAGCTGCATGTCTTCTGTGATGCCCACGAAGCTGGCGCAATGAAGGGGTATATTGATTCGGTTAGCATGATTTTAGGGTACATAAGCCTGACAGTTATTGAAGAAGCAACTTCTTTTACCTAATTGTTGTTCAACTGTACAATACAATACTGTATAACAAATTACAATAATCACAACATAACGTGTAATATTATGTATAAGTATTTTGTATTTGGCGATAGGTTGTCTGCAAAACAGACTGTTAATCTGGAAACTTATGGCTTTAGTTTTCACTCTTGTGCCAGCAGTATGTAAAAGCTGTTGTTTAATAAACCATCAGCACTATTTTCATTACACACAAGGAAGGAGATTTTCTTAAAGATCCTGATTAATGTAACGTAAATAAAGGTGTAAAGCAGTGGTTCCTGA
This sequence comes from Hymenochirus boettgeri, assembly GCA_019447015.1. Taxonomy (NCBI): domain Eukaryota; kingdom Metazoa; phylum Chordata; class Amphibia; order Anura; family Pipidae; genus Hymenochirus; species Hymenochirus boettgeri. Next base: position 364,573,762 of record CM033469.1, on the reverse strand, counting down.
ACCTTTTCAGACTGTGGCACGTTTGGCAGTGCTAATTATGCCCATGAAACACCTGGTTTATAATATTGCACTGAATGGGTAACTGTGGTTTCCATACAAGCTCTCTTATCAAACACGCATAGGATGATGTCTCTAGCTTCTTTGGTTCTTTAGTTATAGGCTTGTAAAGTTACACTCAGACACTCAGGATAAACATAGAAGTGTGAGACAGTCACATGATGTGCTTTGTAAGAAGCCCCACTACTTAAAGACAGTTACAGCAGTAGGATACAACTGGGCATGCTCATGAATCAGGTAGGGGTGGAGCAATGGTGCTGGTGATGTCACAGCTTAAATTACTAGGAGACACCACCCTTAATTTATAGAGTTTAGCTCGTAGCATGATCCTGGAGTTATTTTTAAAAGTAGGAATGTGCTCTTTAATATAGGTCACTTGTATTGAGACCACAGTTACCCTTTTATGTTGTAATTACCCATATATTATGCACATTACAGTCTATATTGAAAAATTTGGAGGCACACCTCTGGCTCTCTAAAGTCACACCACTGGTTCCTTTGAGAAACCCTGGTATAAAGTACAGCGTGCCTAAAGTAGCAAATTAATGGAATGCATCATACAGTTTGGTACTGATGAAAAATATACAGTTTTTGATAATATTTTATTACTAAGAGATTTATGTTTCAAAAGTATTAAAAGCAAACGGTAGCTGTGTTAGAATTTTCAAGAACATTTCATTGTATTATTTTCCCGAGATTTAATTTACAGTTTGAAAAGTAACAGAGGTACAATACAGCCCTCTTCGTAAACTACGGTTAAAGGGCATCTATAGTGAGAACTTTTTTTTCCTTTCCTTCCATCTGTTCTATAATTCTCCCCAATCACCAGAGTGTCTTCACTTTTTTCAGATTCCCTCTCTGTACTGAGATACGCAAGTTAGAAGAATACATGATTGCATTACTCTTCTCCTACTTGTACTGTCAATCAAATCTGTGATGTGATCCTCTTCCCTGCTCAAGTCCCTCTCTCCTTCCTGCTCTGTTTGCACAAACATAGATATAAAAAAATTAGCAGGGGGAGATGTAGCTTTGACTGCAGAGATAAAGCTGCAATTGACCCCCCTTTCTTTATAGCTTTCACTGATTGATGATGGGTCACAAAGAGAGAGATTGTATTGCAGTAGTAACTGTACTGTTCTCCCTTCTCTTCCATGTCTCCAGGACAGCTTGTTTTCTATTGGCCACTGTGCATGGGTGTGTTTTTCAGGATGTTGAACTTTTAACTCCTACTACACATGATAAGCTTGTCGGTTAGCTGGAGTTGAGACATGGAGGAGGTAACAGAGGGGAGGGGAAAGTGCTGCACAGAGATCTGACACCATGGAAAAACAAAGTCACTGACAGAGGTAGGAGAAAGGCAGCACAGAGTGCATGAATTTAACTTTGCAATGAGCCAATGTGTTTTTTTCACTATAGATGCCCTTTAAAGTTACAAGGATACATTAGTAGTAGTCTGGCACTGAATTGAAATCTATTTCTGGCCATTCACTGGTCTAATATTGATTAGATTTAGATATAAAACAGGCCATTGATCTTTCCAGCTAGTGTGCTCCCAACCTTCCCCACCCAGACCATTTAATTTGAAATTTGTTTCTATAAGTGTACCTTTTGAATGGGGAATGTTATTTATGTTTCTGCACAATATTGAATATTTTGCAGCATACTTAAAATTAATCTGAGAATGTATCCAATGTATCCTGCACATATACATCCCCAAAAACTAAACAATGTGCTTTGCAAGGTCTACTAAAATCTTAACTTTCCTGTAAATACCATTTAAAGAGAAGAAATAAATTAATTACAGGACTACAGACATTTCAGGACATTTTAAAGCTAATTTTGGAGGTTATGTTATTACCTGAGAGACAGAAAACAAGTGCCTTAGGGCACGGCCACACTGCAACGCAATCGCACACGGAATCGCATGCGGTTTCATGAGAGATTTCGTTGTTTGCGCGTGCGTTTTTTTGTTACTTATAAAAAACGCATGCAATTGCGATTTATAATGCGGAACGCAAAGCGCAACAGCATCGCACCCGAAAACGTGCATTTTCGGTGCATTGCCGCAATTCCACTGATCGGAAAAACGCAAGAATATCCCGTTTAGCCTAGCTCTTAGACATTAAAGTTTCACAGAAATGGTTTGTTTTGTCAGGCTTATCTAGTGGGGGAAAAAAGCAACCATAACTATATTTAAAAATATCAAATTTGAATAAGATTTAACAAGCTTGTCCTTTTAAAATCCATGTGCACAGTTTTTTTTTTTTGTAATAAGATTACATGCAAAATAGCTTTGAGTTTGATATTTATCCCTAGTCCCTATGTCCTTTTGAGCATATGCTATACTTAGTTCGTACAAAAGATGAAAACATGTATCTTCACTGTCATTTAGTGAATTTGATGCATTATGTACCATACACATGTACTTTGTTTCTAGCCCAAATAGTTTTTTCACTTTAATGTATTCTATAGGCCTTTAGTGTATGATGATGTTCTCTAATGTCCTCTTAAGTGCAGATCTCTATATATGTGTTCTAAAATCAAGTCATTTTCTTGGAGGAAAACCCTTAGAAATATTTCAGTGTTACCATTTTGCAACCTATTAATTCTAAGATGGTTTCCTTTTAGTGTATGTAGCAGTTTTTCATTTATCACTTTTACAAGTTGAGCTCCATCAAAATCAGCTTCCCTCTGTCCTCCCTAGGCTGTCAGAAAACCTAAACACGGTAAGGAATGTGAGTTAAAGCTGTCCACAAAGAGCTGCTATAAAACCTGAAAATAAAATATGATATATTAAGTAGCTGTTGAGCCTCACTAAGGGAACTTGGGTCATAACAGGTCAGACAGTGGAAATCAAGTCTGGACTGAAAATGTAAGCTATTCAGTCTGTGTCTCAAACCTACCTCAAAAGAACAAACGCCTGCCACTCATCGAGGGGGGAAAAAAAGGTAAAGCAAACAGAGCTGGCTGAAATGGTTTCTGATGGAAGGCTAAAACTGTCAACTATTAGCGATAATTCCAGATTGCTTAAAAAAGGCAAAAATGTTAATAGGCAAATATAAAATGATGCTTATGACCCAAATATTATTCAAGCAGCATGCTTTTGGGACGAGAAATGTCTGGTATTTATATACATCTCTAAGGGACTTTTAACAATCTCTTTCCAGATTGTTCAGCAGAATCTTATAAAACACAGAATGAAAATCGGGTTTATGCATTTTTCGTCTGTATAATGCAATGTATGCCATTTTACAAAGGTCCTATTCATAAATCAGGGGCCTTTTTACCCAAATCCTTTTTTTTTTTTTTTTAAAGAACTTTATTAAGTTGTCAGCAGCCAAATGGTTTCCTTTAACTGAAAGGGACATTATCAGCCTGTAAATGTATTCACCCTCAAAGTCAACAGATGTCCTTTGCTAATACTGTTATTTTGCATCAGTGTAGATGTAATTAGCAGCAATATAAGTGAGTTCTGTTTTTTTGATGACGTTTAGTGCAGTAGTGGTAATGTCACACGTGTTGCAGACCTTTAAAGGACTAAATCTAAACTAAATCTACTTTTTTTTTTCTACCCGAAATGCGAAAGCTTTTCTTCCCAGAATTGGGAAGATACTTCTCTAGTAAGTTGTATTTACATACATGTATATAATAGATTCTGTAACTAAGAAGAATTTCAAGTTGTTGCCTGTACAACTCTCAGCCCATGTTACTGTCTGTATGCACATATTTTCTATACATATGTCTCCACACCAATATGGAAGTCCCTGATAAGACTTTGAAAGGTGCTGTTAGGCTGCAGTTTATTTTCCAGCCAGCATGAATTTGAAAAAGACTACCAGGGACAATACAAAATAGTCTGGTTGGCACAGGGATACTATATAATATTGAGAATTACTGGTATTAATGCATATAATATAGTAGATGAGGCGGGCAGCTGGTATATGTATAGGTTTCATCCACCATCCAGGGGATATTCCAATCCTCCCCTTACATATCTCTAGTCCAAACATAAAGGGTATGGAGAAACCAAACTAGGGCACAGACTGTGCTGTGAAAAACTCGTGTTTATTCACACAGATATCCACACGACATGTTTCGAGCGACATGCGCCCTTTATCAAGTGCAACTCAAAAATGAACATTCTGTGCTTATATAGTGATCAAGACAGGAAATTGATTAGAAAGTTAATTACAGACTATCCCATCTACTTCCTCTAAAACAAGGTCAAGTAGTCCATAATAGTGAATGTAAAACCATCCGTGATATAAATATAAATAAATTCATTCTGTGTATAATAGTACTAATATCATGCAATAAAATTCATCCTCCACATCCACAATTCCAAGTGTATAAAAAATTCCGATGTATCAAACTACACCAAGTGTATATAAGATACTATGTAATATTAAAACTTCTAGAAAAAAGTGCATTCCGAAGTAGTCCATTTCAAGAGTCCGTGTGTTTTTGTGGGTGTTAAAAAGATAAAAAGCAACATATAGATTCCTTAGTAGATAAAATAAGGTATGTCCATATAGTTCCTTACTGTGACTTAATCCCCTATATACTAATTAAAGTGACTCCAGTGCTAATCCAATAAAAATCATCCAGATCCTATTGCCACGTATGGATGATGAATTTGTGACAAAAACCATCTATAAAAATACATAAAACATAGAATTATCCTTATTGAAAAAAATTGTTATATCCCTAAAAACTTCTTTCGTTAAGGATACATGTCTATAGTTTCTCTATATATCATTACTCCAGTAGATACTGCCTACTCAAGGCCTATCCACTGGTGTATAAGAATAATAAAGGGGCATGTCTACCTAACATGCCTAGTAATTGTTATCATAATGTACCTTATTATTACTTACTAGGGTGTACCTAGATCAAAGTTTACCTTTTTCTTGTAGCTATTCTCTTATTTGCGACATATACTCAGAGATACCTATTCTTTCTGGTGTGTATTCATGCAGGTTCTTAGTCAATACATATATCTATAAAACAAGAAGCAAGTGAAGGTTAATCAAGTTATAAAAAACATCCGATATTACATTGGTCATTAAGCCCTTTAGGTTGAACCGTGTCCAATTTTTTAATCCAATATTATTCCTTTTGTAACAGTCTCCTTTTTAAATTGCCACCTCTGGTCGTTTGTCCACCTTCTCCAATACCATCCATTTAAGTTGATTTTGATTATGATTGTTCTCCGCAAAGTGTCTGATACAGTTGTATCTGTGTATGTATTGGGTTTGTAGTTCCTAATATTCCCCTGTGTTCTTTTATCCTTTCTTTAATAGGTCGGGAGGTCTGCCCCACATACCCCTTACCACAGGGGCATTTCAAAAGGTAAACTACCTGTGTTGTATACATGAGGAGTAATGTTCTATGGGATTGCATTTCCGTTAGCAGGGTGGTTTACATGATCTCCTTTAATAATCGTGTTGCAGCAGATGCAGGATAAACATGGGAAGGTACCTTTTTTCTTGTTTGTAATCCACTTTTCCCCTTCGTTGGTAGGATACCGCTGGGCATAACTTATCTTTTAAACTATTACCTCTTTTATAACAAAAGATAGGGTATTGTTCCGTGAGTTTGCCCAGTTCCCTCTCACACTGTATAATAGGCCAATACTTTTTTATAATTCTGTTGACCATGTGACTCGTTTCAGTATGCTTACAAACGGTATCCCTTTCCTTTTTGGCTCCTTTTTTGTGTACCTTAAAGTATCTTCCCTTTGTAGTTCTGCAACTTCTTTTTTAACCTCTTTAATGTCTCTGCGTTTGTAACCTCTATCCATAAATTTCCTTTCTAAGAGGTTGGCCGCCTCATCATATGCCTCCTTTGTAGAGGACACCCTTTTTGCCCTAATGAATTGTCCCTTAGGGATCGCTTTCTTTATATGTGGGCTATGGAAACTACTTGCTAACAGAAGGTTATCTTATCGGTAGGTTTGTTATACAGTTTGGTATGTATTGTATGGTTACTTTAGAGATGTCCATGTCCAAAAAATGTATATGATCTTTTTTAATCTCATATGTAAATTTCATAGTGGGGGTGTTTCCCATTAGCTTCTTTCACCTCTCTATAAAGGTAGATTCCTCTCCTTTCCATAGTATGAGGATATCATCCTATACCTCCAATAGTGTAATATATTGCCATTATACACACTGTTTAAGAAAAATGTAGTTCTAATTTATATACAAAAATGTTAGCAAATGCCGGTGCCATGGCCGCACCCATTGAGGTGCCCTGGAGTTGCATATAATAGTTTTCATTGAACCGGAAGTAATTCTTCCTTAAAACTATGGACAAGCAATCCATAGAAAGTAATAAATGCATGTTCCAGAGCAGTATCCAATAGGGCCTCTCAATACAATCAATCCCTTCTTGCTGAGGGATTGATGTGTATAAACTTCCACATCAATGCTACATAGTAATACATTGTCCGGTAATGTAATGTGGTAAACTTTTGCAATAATTCTGTGCTGTCTTTTACACACGTGGGTATTTGTTTAACAATCCCTTGTAAATGAAAGTCCAGCACCTTAGCCAAAGGTTCCAACATTCGGAATTTTTATACACTTGGAATTTGGATGTAGGATGAATTTTATTGCATTGATAAGTACTATTTATACACAGAATGAATTATATATTTATATCACGGATGGTTTTACATCACTATTATGGACTACTTGACCTTTGTTTTAGAGGAAGTAGATGGGATAGTCTGTAATTAACTTTCTAATCAATTTCCTGTCTTGATCACTATATAAGCACAGAATGTTCATTTTTGAGTTGCACTTGATAAAGGGCGCATGTCGCTCGAAACATGTCGTGTGGATATCTGTGTGAATAAACACGAGTTTTTCACAGCACAGTCTGTGCCCTAGTTTGGTATTAATGCATGTACTGTAGTTCTAGTTGGTACAGGGATACTATATAATATTGAGAATTACTGGTATTAATACATATACTGTAGTTCTGGTTGGTACAGGGATACTATATAATATTGAGAATTACTGGTATTTATACATATATTGTAGTTCTGGTTGTTACAGGGATACTTATATATATTGAGGATTACTGGTATTAATAATATACTGTAGTTCTGGTTGGTACAGTGATACATATAATATTGAGAATTACTGGTAGTAATACATATACTGTATTCTGTTGGTACGTGGATTACTATATATATTGGGAATTACGGTATTAATAACTGGTATTAATACATATACTGTAGTTCTGGTTTGGTTAGGGATACTATATAATATTGAGAATTACTGGTATTAATACATATACTGTAGTTCTGGTTGGTACGGGGATGCTATATAATATTGAAAATTACTGGTATTAATACAGATACTGTAGTTCTGATTGGTACAGGAATACTATATAATATTGAGAATTACTGGTATTAATACATATACTGTAGTTCTGGTTGGTACGGGGATACTATATAATATTGAGAATTACTGGTATTAATACATATACTGTAGTTGTGGTTGGTACAGGGATACTATATAATGAGACTTACTGGTATTAATACATATACTGTAGTTCTGTTTGGTATGGGGATACTATATAATATTGAGAATTACTGGTATTAATACATATACTGTAGTTCTGGCTGGTACAGGGATACTATATAATATTGAGAATTACTGGTATTAATACATATACTGTAGTTCTGGTTGGTACAGGGATACTATATAATGAGAATTACTGGTATTAATACATATACTGTAGTTCTGGTTGGTACAGGGATACTATATAATATTGAGAATTGCTGGTATTTATACATATACTGTAGTTCTGGTTGGTACAGGGATACTATATAATATTGAGAATTACTGGTATTAAAGGGTATGTCCACCCTTAGAACTAACTTTTAACATGCTGCTCCCCCATGTCCCCCAGCCCCAACATGTACTGTAGTTCTGGTTGGTACAGGGATACTATATAATATTGAGAATTACTGGTATTAATACATATACTGTAGTTCTGGTTGGTACGGGGATACTATATAATATTGAGAATTACTGGTATTAATACATATACTGTAGTTCTGGTTGGTACAGGGATACTATACAATATTGAGAATTACTGGTATTAATACATGTACTGTAGTTCTGGTTGGTACAGGGATACTATATAATATTGAGAATTACTGGTATTTATACATATATTGTAGTTCTGGTTGGTTCAGGGATACTATATAATATTGAGAATTACTGGTATTAATACATATACTGTAGTTCTGGTTGGTACAGGGATACTATATAATATTGAGAATTACTGGTATTAATACATATACTGTAGTTCTGGTTGGTACAGGGATACTATATAATATTGAGAATTACTGGTATTAATACATATACTGTAGTTCTGGTTGGTACGAGGAAACTATATAATATTGAGAATTACTGGTATTAATACATATACTGTAGTTCTGGTTGGTACAAGGATACTATATAATATTGAGAATTACTGGTATTAATACATATACTGTAGTTCTGGTTGATCCAGAGAAACTATATAATATTGAGAATTACTGGTATTAATACATATACTGTAGTTCTGGTTGGTACAAGGAAACTATATAATATTGAGAATTACTGGTATTAATACATATACTGCAGTTCTGGTTGATCCAGGGATAGTTTCTGGTTGCCGTTTAGAGTCAGGAAGGAAACACCCCCCTGCATACACTTAGACTTTCAGCAAAACAAAAAGGTGATTATGGGAGCTGAGCCCTAGTACTCACAGGTTATTATAATATATTCGTAAACCCCGCGGCGCGCACACATCCCTCCGTGCATGCATTCCACCACGCATACACCCACCTGTGGCTGGCAGTTGGATGATGTTACATGTGCGTAGATGGCTACAGCGTCCTTGCATATCGACAGGTTTGTTTTAGTGTATAGGATCTTACAACAGTCGCAGCAAAGGGTGTGATGAGACACCGATTGTTGTATTGTTGTGAATGCGCTTTGTATTGGGACAATGTTGGAGTAGAGAAACATGATGAATGGAGCATCAAGGATAAAATGTTTTTGGTTAGAAATTGAAATAATAAATAGATACGGTCCTCATTATGGAGAATCCTTTTAATTCAAACAACAGTGTACTGTGTTTCTAATAAAGATGAATCCATCTACAGTTTTGTTCTTTTAACATGTTGGAGCTATAAAAAGTTATTCCAATTTGTAAACTGTAAACTTCATCTTATGGACAGTCATCTTTTTTCCAGTATTAAGAGAAGGTTTCATTCTGGAATTGAATAGGGGCTTAAACTTGAGTGGACATGACTAAAACTCAAATACTAAGTGGGCACCCAAAACAAAAGGGTGTGGAAAATGTAATTTCTGTTCTGGCTTTGAGACAGTCATCCACTTCTGTTTTAACTTTTTTCACACATTTTTATAGCATCTTCAAAATACACTTTGATGAGTTATTACTTTCTGTCTGTAGCCTTCCTGTCAGTGTAAAACTATAATAATTTGTGTGCCCAGCTTTATGTACATCAATTCCAACTGCATCTAATATATGACTCTTCCACTTTTTTTAACACTTTTTGTTTAGAATCTACTAAAGCGAAGTAACATGATGCAGAATGTAGTGTACATTCAGTTAAAATTACAGGCTATATTTCCATTTTGTTGCGGCTTAAAGGGCATCTCCAACCCCAAAATAAAACTAAGCCTGTAGGCAGAACCCCCCCAAATGTTAAAATCATTATACTTACACAACTCAAGACTGCTTCATGGAAGTATCGTGCCCGATCTCTCCTCAATCTTCTAATGCAACTCCTGGCACTTTCAGGTATAAGCTGCAGTCCTGGCCATGACGGATGATTTCCTGACCAATGACTGCAGCTTATTTCTCTTCTCACCACTATGAAAGTTCAGTGAGCCTGCTTGAAGGTTCTAAGCTTTCACAGCATTCAGGAGAGGAGATCTACATATGAAATTTGATTTTGGGGGTGAACATGGTCTTTAAAAGTCTGCTGTTTTCCATGAATAAATTAAAGCAATTCGGTTAAGTTGGCCAAATTATTTAAAGCACAGATGCCTTGCCAACATTGCTGCTTTAAGTACTTTCTTTAAATGTCTACAAATAGACTCCAGGGTCAGTTACAAATTCCAAAGCCGCATTTGTTTGATAAATAGATCATGAGTATTTTTAGTTAAATATTAATTAAACAATAATGTAGGGTGATCTAGAGTTTTCCGTGAGATTTAGATTGTAGTCAGTTCAACAATATTACGTTTTTAACTTATGCCTACATGTCAGTCCGACTTGATCACTAGATTTAGCTTCACGTCCATCCACAATTTTTTCCTTTGCGCGTGTTTGTATTTTCACGCAACATTGCACCATTTAGACTGCCAGTCAGCTCACTAAATATGTGATTTATGGAGAAGTATGGGTCAGAAGTTTATTATGCTAAAAATCACAGTAGCTGTTTTGTTTAAAAATCTAGCAAGTCAAACATGTTGAAAGACAAACAGATGAAGAATTTAGAAAAGGTTTGGAACCTTCCATTTTGTTTGTTTTGTTACAAAAAGGAAATGTAAAATGTATGAGTTCTGGGCAGAAATCCACAAGAGTTCTAATATCACACATTACGTATACAATACATACTATGAATGGGATCTGTTTAACGTTATAAATCAAAACTTTCCTTTTTCTTTTTTTTTTTTACAGACAGGTAAAGTACGTCTACCTTGACATTAGTTTGTTTAGTGTAATATGATATTTTAAAGCAAACTTCTTCCTATTTCTGACATTATCAAAACATTGCCATTCCTTATATTTCCTGTTTTAACCCTTTGCCTGCCACAGATCGTGAATATACGTTCTGTGCAGACAAGTACCAAACTGCCACAGATCGTATATTCACGATCTGCAGCACTTCCGGGTCCGGGAGCGGAATGCCTGAAGTTAGAGCGGGGAAACCGCTTCCCCGCTCTTGCAAACCCCCTAGGCAACGAGCAATGCCGGGTTACTTACCTCTCCCCGGTCCACGATCGCAGAGCAGCCAATGGGAAGGCACTGACATCACAAGTCACATGGGGAGTGACTTGCTGATGTTCAGTGTAAAGGAACCGCCCCCTGCTGGATTTTTCTCACAACTTACCTGGTGGATTACGTTGCTGGAGCCCTCCTGCTGTGATCTGCTGTGTTTCCTGCTGGGATTTACCTTGCTGCCTGCTTTAGATCATCTGTCTTCTGGACTGGTACAGTATTTACACACACTACACACATACATTTAGTTTATAAACTTTATAAACTTTTTTTTTTGTATTACACACATCTACACACTTTAGTACACACTAACACACACTTACAAACACATATTTACACTCTAACACACACACACACACATATACATACACACAAAAATACACACAAAATCAACATATTTTTTTATTTTGTATTTTTCATTCATTTTGATTTTGACAGTTTTTCTGGATTTTTTTTGCTGTTTCTTTTATTTTGGTGTTTATTTATATTATTTCTATAATTGTATTTGTTTTTGTGTGTATATTTTGTGTTTTACCCCTCTTATATCCCTATATACCCCTCTTATATCCCTATATACCCCTCTACCCCTCCCCCACCCCCAGACCCTCTTACTGATAACTTGTGGGATTGAATTTACTGTTAACATCTTTATTACCCATCAAGACTAGTGGGTCTGTCATTTTGACCCCCAGTCTTGCTGTGCGGTAAAGTTATTTAGTCATTTTTGTTTTTGTGTTGTAATTTTCTGCTATCTCAGTTTTATATACTTTTTTTGGTTCAGTTACCCTTGATTTCTTTATTACACAACAAGACTAGTGGATCTGTGATTTTGACCCCCAGTCCTGCTGTGTAGTGAAGTACTTTTGTGCATTTTTTGCTTTTCTGTGCTAAATATATTCAGTGTCTTTATTATAATTTTTTTTTTTGCTTCAGTTACCCTTGATTTCTGTTTTATAAAGTTATCTAAAATATATAAAAGTTATTTTCTGTATTTTGGAATTGTACGGTGTTAAATTTTGTATACTGTTCATTAGGTTTAGTTTTTTTATAGTATTTCAGTTTTCTGGTGCTTTCTAGAAAGTGTTGAAAGTTGGAAAGTTGAAACATTGTTACTTAGTTTGCTTGAGGTCAACCTCAGGTCTTTTTTGCTGAAGGGGTTAACTTCAGGTCTTTTTGCTGAAGGGGTTAACTGCAGGTCTTTTTGCTGAAGGGGTTAACTGCAGGTCTTTTGTTTGAAAAGAAAATTGGTACAGTGACTTTTGATACAATGGCTAAGAAGAAGAGCTTTTCTGTACAGGAGGCTGCTAGATACTGTATGCTGACCAGCTCAGAGGAAAGTGATTTTTCTGATGCTGATGCTGACCCTGAGTATTTACCCAGTGGATCAGAATCATCAGATTCTGACGAGCATGGCAGTAGTGACACTGTCACAGCCTTAGAGAGTAGTGGTTCTGCTGATGATGAGGCTGGTCCTAGCATTGTTGGTCCTATGGAGGTAGATGATGGGAGTGTTGCTGGTGCTGCAGTTGGAGGAGAGCCTGCGTGGAGGCCTCCCGCTAATTTTACCCCCCAAATTCCTGATTTTTTAGCAGTCCCTGGCGTGAAGGTGGACACCAGTAATTTTGAAGTGCTAGACTTCTTTCAGCTGTTTCTGACGGACGCAATCCTACAGGATGTGGTCCACTATACTAATCTATTTGCCGAGCAGTATATTGCCACACACCAATTAGGTGTATATTCACGTGCTCGTGCATGGTATCCCACCACAATAGTGGAAATGAAAAAATTTTTTGCCCTCACTCTTTCAATGGGTCTCGTAAAGAACAATACATTGGAAGGCTATTGGGATACCACCACTGTAATTTCCCTCCCCCTTTTTTCAGCTGTAATGCCTAGAAACCGCTACCAAATCTTATTGCGGTTTATGCATTTTAACGATAACACCACAGCTGTTCCCCCCGGTGCACCCGGTCATGACAGGATTCATAAATTGAGGCCCTTTATTGATAGCCTGTCTAAACGCTTTGCAGAGGTTTACATCCCTTCCCAGAATATCTGTATTGATGAGTCCCTTATGCTCTACAAAGGGCGCCTAATATTCCGTCAATACATGCCAAGTAAGCGTTCTCGCTATGGCATCAAATTATATAAGCTCTGCGAAAGTAGTACTGGGTACACTAGCAAGTTTATGATATATGAGGGCAAGGACTCACAGTTAGACCCCCCTGGTTGTCCACTGGATTTAACGGTCAGTGGCAAGATAGTCTGGGAGCTCATTTCTCCATTGCTGGGCCAAGGTTACCACTTATATGTGGATAACTTTTATACAAGTATTCCCTTGTTTAGATATCTTTATTCTTTTGACACCCCAGCCTGTGGCACCATAAATCCTATTCGAAAAGGGTTGCCCAAGGCTTTACTGGATAAGACACTAAAGCGTGGAGAGAATTTTGCTCTAAGAAGCGATGAGCTCCTGGCTATCAAGTTTTGTGATACTAAGGTTGTATTCATGCTGACCACCATCCACGATGAGTCAGTAAGAGTAGGGCACAGAAGTGGTGGTAGGCCCCCCAAAATTAGACCACTCTGTAGCAAAGAATACAACAAGTACATGGGTGGCGTTGACAAAACTGATCAGATCCAACACTACTACAACGCCACCAGAAAAACAAAGGCCTGGTACAATAAATTAGCCATTTATCTTTTGCAAACGGCCCTACATAATTCGTATATTGTTTACAAGACAGTGGTACCAGAGCCTGTACTGTCTTATTATAAGTTCCAGCTGCAGCTTATTCCAGCTATGTTGTTTGGTAGTGTAGAGGAGGTCCCGGAGATGCCTAGTAATGATAATGTAGCTAGATTAGTAGGAAAGCATTTTTTAGAACCCATTCCACCCACGCCTAATAAGCAGCATCCCCAGAGAGCCTGCAAGGTTTGCCGTAAAAATGGGACTAGGCGAGATACAAGGTATTTTTGTCCTAAGTGCCCTAGCAACCCTGCTTTATGTCTGAAGCCCTGTTTTGAGCGCTACCATACTTTGGTGCACTTTGAAAGTTAGATAGGATAGGAGGCTCTCTGGATTTGTGGGTGTCCTAGGCCCTTATTTGGCATGCTCCGGGGTTCATTTGCCTTTTTCTGAAATAGCTTTGTGGTTGGGACAGGTAAGGTCTCCTTCTAGTTAAAATAGTTATTTACTGTAAAGGGGGCATAAGGTACAATGTGTTTTATTGTTCAGTAATGTTGTACTAACCGCTAGTTTATTTTTCCCAAGGATTTTTGAGGTTCCTGTAAAATACACCAGTAACAGGGTGATGCGTTATGGTGTATTTACAGTAAATGTATGAATGGTTCTATGTATTGCATTTAACAACTGCTTTTATCTTTCAAGATGTGCCGGAAAAAAACTGGAGACGTAACAACTAAACTCCAAACAGAAAGCACCTAGTCTTGTGCTGGGGCAGAGCTTGTAGGTTCAAGGGCGCTTGTGGCAAATGATGAAATAGAAAGTGAATTTTATTATTCATCTTTCGATCTGATGCTACAAAACTTTTTCACAGCAAAAGCTCAATAGCCTTCACTAAAGCTATCAGTATTTTCTCAGTAATGCAAATAGGCAACAACACAGAGGCAAAGATATCCAGCAAGGTAGGAAGATTTTAAACATATTTTCCAGGTTTTCCAGGCACCGGATCAAGTGCGAGTTCTGTCTGCTAAAAGTTCGAAATACTACTTTGAAATGCGGCTACAAGATTGCATGTATGAACAAAGAAATGGCACTGTTATATAGCTAAAGGTATGTAGATTCCAAAAATATATAGTTTGTGTGGGGTATTTCTGAGTTGGAGGGGGTTTACCGTGAAAATTCTGGAACATTGCTGTAATTAAGCCACTGTGCCTTGTCTTAATTTGTGACTAGTCGCTTCCACGTCCGTGTGTGTAACCACACATATGGCATACCGTTTGATTCAGGACATTTAGGAGATTGGTATTTGGTAAGTTTTTTTTACATTACATGGGGTTTTGGTGTGATTTTGTAACTTTGAAATGTATTTTTCTCTATTTTTCCAGAAAATTGTGTAGAAATGCCAAATTCTACGAAGAACTGCGCCCACACCATTGATGGTATGAATGAACGAACTACAGCGTTACGTAGCTGAAGGTATGTAGATTCTGAGAATATATAGTTTTGCGGGGGTATTTCCAAGTTAGAGGGGTGTTCAGTTTGAAAAATCTGGGAAAATGCTGTTATTGGCTCACTGCGCATTGTTTTACTTTTTGACTAGTCGCTTCCACGTCCGTGTGTGTAACCACACATATGGCATACCGTTTGATTCAGGACATTTAGGAGATTGATATTTAGTAACTTTTTTTTACATTCCATGAGGTTTTGGCATGATTTTTACCTTTTGAAGTTGTTTTTTGTTAATTTTTTCAGAAAAGTGCGAACTTCTACGAAGAACTGCGCCCACACCATTGATGGTATGAATGAACGAACTACAGTGTTACATAGCTGAAGGTGTGTAGATTTCAGGAATATATAGTTTTGTGGGGGGTATTTCTGAGTTATCAGGGTGTTTGTGGAAAAAAAATGCATACTGTTTCAAATTTGGAGTTGGCTAAATATTTTCGCTGTTTCTGACCATCATCATTGTCTCACTTTGTGGCTTTTCGCTTCCAGTCCGCGTGAGTAACCACACATATGGCATACCGTTTGATTCAGGACATTTGGGGAATTGATATTTAGTAACTTTTTTTTACATTCCATGAGGTTTTGGCATGATTTTACCTTTTGAAGTTGTTTTTTGTCATTTTTTCAGAAAAGTGCGACTTCTAACGAAGAACTGCGCCCACACATTGATGGTATGAATGAACGAACTACAGTGTATCATAGCTGAAGGTGTGTAGATTTCAGGAATATATAGTTTGTGGGGGGTTTCTGAGTTATCAGGGTGTTTGTGGAAAAAATGCATACTGTTCAAATTTGGAGTTGGCTAAATATTTTCGCTGTTTCTGAGCCATCATGCATTGTCTCACTTTGTGGCTTTTCGCTTCCACGTCCGGTGGTAACCACACATATGGCATACCGTTTGATCAGGACATTTGGGAGATTGATATTTAGTAACTTTTTTTACATTCCATGAGGTTTTGGCATGATTTTACCTTTTGAAGTTGTTTTTGTTCATTTTTTCAGAAAAGTGCGAACTTCTACGAAGAACTGCGCCCACACCATTGATGGTATGAATGAACAAACTACAGGGCTACATAGCTGAAGGTGTGTAGATTTCAGGAAATATAGTTTGTGGGGGTATTTCGAGTATTCAGGGTGTTTGTGGAAAAAAATGCAATACGTTCAAATTTGGAGTTGGCTAAATATTTTCGCTGTTTCTGAGCACACTGCATTGTCTCACTTTGTGGCTTTTCTCTTCACGTCCGCGTGTGTAACCACAATTGGCATACCGTTTGATTCAGGACATTTGGGAGATTGATATTTAGTAACTTTTTTTACATTCCATGAGTTTGGCATGATTTTTACCTTTTGAAGTTGTTTTTTGTTCATTTTTTCAGAAAAGTGCGAACTTCTACGAAGAACTGCGCCCACACCATTGATGGTATGAATGAACAAACTACAGTGCTACATAGCTGAAGTGTGTAGATTTCAGGAATATATAGTTTGTGGGGGGTATTCTGAGTTATCAGGGTGTTTTGTGGAAAAAACTGCAGAATGTTCAAATTTGGAGTTGGCTAAATATTTTCGCGTTTTGAGCCATCATGCATTGTCTCACTTTGTGGCTTTTCGCTTCCACGTCGCGTGTGTAACACACATATGGCATACCGTTTGATTCAGGACATTGGAGATTGATATTTAGTAACTTTTTTTACATTCCATGAGGTTTTTTTGCATGATTTTACCTTTTGAAGTTGTTTTGTTCATTTTTCAGAAAGTGCGAACTTCTACGAGAAACTGCGCCCACACCATTGATGGTATGAATGAACAAACTACAGTGCTACATAGCTGAAGGTGTGTAGATTTCAGGAAATATATAGTTTGTGGGGGGTATTTTGAGTTATCAGGGGTTTTGTGGAAAAAACTGCAGACTGTTCAAATTTGGAGTTGGCTAATATTTTCGCTGTTTCTGAGCCATCATGCATTGTCTCACTTTGTGGCTTTTCGCTTCCACGTCCGCGTGTGTAACCACACATATGGCATACCGTTTGATTCAGGACATTTGGGAGATTGATATTTAGTAACTTTTTTTTACATTCCATGAGGTTTTGGCATGATTTTACCTTTTGAAGTTGTTTTTGTTCATTTTTTCAGAAAAGTGCGAACTTCTACGAAGAACTGCGCCCACACCATTGTGGTATGAATGAACAAACACGTGCTACATAGTGAAGGTGTGTAGATTCAGGAATATAAAGTTGTGGGGGGTATTTCTGAGTTATCAGGGTGTTTTGTGGAAAAAAATGCATACTGTTCAAATTTGGAGTTGGCTAAATATTTTCGCTGTTTTGAGCCATCAGCATGTCTCACTTTGTGGCTTTTCGCTTCCACGTCCGCGTGAGTAACCACACATATGGCATACCGTTTGATTAGGACAGGGAGATTGATATTTAGTAACTTTTTTTTACATTCCATGAGGTTTTGGCATGATTTTTACCTTTTGAAGTGTTTTTTGTTCATTTTTTCAGAAAAGTGCGAACTTACTGAAGAACTGCGCCCACACCATTGATGGTATGAATGAAACAACTACAGTGCTACATAGCTGAAGGTGTGTAGATTTCAGGAATATAAGTTTGTGGGGGTATTTCTGAGTTATCAGGGTGTGTTTTGTGGAAAAAAAATGCAAACTGTTCAAATTTGGAGTTGGCTAAATATTTTCGCTGTTTCTGAGCCATATGCATTGTCTCACTTTGTGGCTTTTGCGTCCACGTCCGCGTGAGTAACCAACAATATGGCATACGTTTGATTCAGGACATTGGGAGATTGATATTTAGTAACTTTTTTTTACATTCCATGAGGTTTGGCATGATTTTTACCTTTTGAAGTTGTTTTTTGTTCATTTTTTCAGAAAAGTGCGAACTTCTACGAAGAACTGCGCCCACACCATTGATGGTAGAATGAACAAACACAGTGTACATAGCTGAACCACAAACTATATATTCCTGAAATCTACACACCTTCAGCTATGTAGCCCTGTAGTTTGTTCATTCATACCATCAATGGTGTGGGCGCAGTTCTTCGTTTTTTTACATTCCATGAGGTTTTGGCATGATGATTTACCTTTTGAAGGTGTTTTGTTCATTTTTTCAGAAAAGTGCGAACTTCTACGAAGAACTGCGCCCACACAATTGTGGTATGAATGAACAACTACAGTGGTACATAGCTGAAGGTGTGTAGATTCAGGAATATAGTTTGTGGGGGTGGTATTTCTGAGTTTCAGGGTGTTTTGTGGAAAAAAATGCATACTGTTCAAATTTGGAGTTGGCTAAATATTTTCGCTGTTCTGAGCCATCATGCATTGTCTCACTTTGTGGCTTTTCGCTTCCACGTCCGCGTGAGTAACCACACATATGGCATACCGTTTGATTCGGACATTGATTGGAGATTGATATTTAGTAACTTTTTTTACATTCATGAGGTTTTGGCATGATTTTTACCTTTTGAAGTTGTTTTTTGTTCATTTTTCAGAAAAGTGCGAACTTCTACGAAGAACTGCGCCCACACCATTGATGGTATGATGAACAAACTACAGGGCTATAGCTGAAGGTGTGTAGATTTCAGGAATATATAGTTTGTGGGGGTATTTCTGAGTTATCAGGGTGTTTGTGGAAAAAATGCATACTGTCAAATTTGGAGTTGGCTAATATTTTCGCTGTTTCTGAGCCATCATGCATTGTCTCACTTGTGGCTTTTCTCTTCCACGTCCGCGTGAGTAACCACACATATGGCATACCGTTTGATTCAGGAATTTGGGGAGTTGATATTTAGTAACTTTTTTTTACATTCCATGAGGTTTTGGCATGATTTTTACCTTTTGAAGTGTTTTTTGTTCATTTTTTCAGAAAAGTGCGAAACTTCTACGAAGAACTGCGCCACACACATTGATGGTATGAATGAACAAACTACAGTGCTACATGCTGAAGGTGTGTAGATTTCAGGAATATATAGTTTGTGGGGGGTATTTCTGAGTTATCAGGGGTGTTTTGTGGAAAAAACTGCAGACTGTTCAAATTTGGAGTTGGCTAAATATTTTCGCTGTTTCTGAGCCATCATGCATTGTCTCACTTTGTGGCTTTTCGCTTCCACGTCCGCGTGGTAACCACACATATGGCATACCGTTTGATTCAGGACATTTGGGAGATTGATGATATTTAGTACTTTTTTACATTCCATGAGGTTTTGGCATGATTTTTACCTTTTTTGAATGTTGTTTGAGTTCATTTTTTTGAAAATTGGTAAAAAGTGCAAACTTCTACGAAGAGCTGCGCCCCACACCATTGATGTATGAATGAACAAACTACAGCGTTACATAGCTGAAGTGTGTAGATTTCAGGAATATATAGTTTGTGGGGGGTATTTCTGAGTTGGGGGGGTGTTTTGTGGAAAACTGCAGACTGTTTCCAAATACAAAACTGGCAAATTTTTTTTTGCTGCTACTGACATTTGGCACTGGTCACGCTCTGGGTTAGTTGGTAGCCATGTCTCTGGGTACACCCATGAATGTGGCATACCGTTTTATTCGGGAGGGGTTAGGCTTTCATATTTGAGATGCGTTTGAACTTTCCTCCACAGTTTTTAGCTGAAATTCGCATTTGATTTTGTCTCTGTTTTTACAGTTGAGGAAAAAAAGGAAAATGTGAGAAAATAACTTACAATTGGACGAAGAGCTGCGCCCGGGTATCTGCATTTTGATCAAAACTTACCTCACTCGGAAAATCCTGCGGGTGTGTAGTTTCTAAAAATATCTCACTTGTGGGGATATTTTAGTTAATTTGGTAGATATTCTATGTTAACTGTCAGTAGTGGTTATACATTTTAATTTGGTGTAATATTCTTGAAGGTGCAGTTTTAGTTTGCGGGGGTCTCCTGTACAGGAAAAGTGGGGTACCTACATATATCTGGTATCGTTGTACTCGGGAGTATCTGAGCTTTTAGAAACAGTAAGATTTTTGTGTGTAACCTTAAGATAACTATAAGTAAAAATGGGAAAAATCCATGAAAATTTGCAAATTTTTCATTTTTTTTACATATTTTACCCATAATTCCAGTAAAATTTCCAGAAAAGTTACAAAATTCTGTTACCATGTTAAAGTACACTTTGTGCTGAAAAAAACAATGTATAATATTCCTGATTTACTGCAAGGTTTCCTACAGTAAAATTAGTCTAAAGCGATTGAGGGCAAAATCCTGAAAATTCTTCTGGCAGTTAATGCAAAAAAAAATGAAAATCTCCTGGCAGTGAAAGGGTTAAAGGTGCAACACCTCAAAAAAATGAAAACATATACAATAGTACTGAGTTGCCTTCCATTGGAATATATCTACTAAAATTCAGCCATTCATCCTCCTGGTGGGCAGTTTTTGGGACTTTGGGGGGGGAATCCAGGAGAACCATTTATGTGTGTATGTGCTTCCGACATAAGGCAGTCATCTCACTATATAAAAATTCTGTGTAGTCTGATTCGGTGATCAGAACTGCATCCTTTTCGCCTCAAATATTTACATTGTGGCAATATTTGTATGTATAGTTTATTTACAAAGTGCCACTTGTGGATGCATTGCTGTACAATAACAAAATACAATAAAGTCCTACAAGGGGGATAAATACATAGATAGTTCAGTACATGAATATATGAATAATATAAATATAATTGCTAGAGCTTTGCCACAAGATGAAAAGAGGTCCCTGCCCCATAGAGCTTACAATCTAGTTTATTTTGTTAAGTCCAGTACCATGGTGAAATAGAAAAATGGCACCAGAAATTTCTCTGGTTTTCTTTTTTAAAACACTTATGTGAAAATAAGACCCTCATCCAACTCAATAGCACAAAAGGCAGATATCGGAATTATAAAACTGCAGATCATATAACCGTATATAATCAAAATTAGTTGAGTAGGTAAGTAAGGTTGGACTAGATGGACGTATGTCTTTATTCAACCTCCATTGATATGATGCTATGTAACTGTTAGACAGACATTATGGGTAGGGTATAAAGGTTGCACTAGATGGATGTACAGTATGTCTTTATTCAACCACCAATTCAATGTTACTATGTAGCTGTTAAATAGATATTATGGGTAGGGTATAAAGGTAGGACAAGATGGATGTAAGTCTTTATTCAACCTCCATTGATATGATGCTATGTAACTGTTAGACAGACATTATGGGTAGGGTATAAAGGTTGGACTAGATGGATGTACAGTATGTCTTTATTCAACCACCAATTCAATGTTACTATGTGGCTGTTAAATAGATATTATGGGTAGGGTATAAAGGTTGGACTAGATGGATGTAAGTCTTTATTCAACCTCCATTACTGCCTATGAAGAAACTAGTTTTTATTCTAGTGTCTCACTTTCTGCCTACAACTATTCCAGTCCGACCTGCTATCACCCTCTGTACAGTAGGGCACAGTGCCAGAGAGGAGAAATGTCTTAGCATTGAATATTTGAGTACAGACAGTGCATGGATGAAACCTCTGGTTTATTAATTTGGCTTGAAAAAGCCAAATTCCTGTTTTTTTTCATTTCTTCTTCTACTGTTTTATTCTTCTGCTTTTTTGGACTGTATCTCCTCCCACAGTTTTTGAGCTAGAGACATGAAATTCGGTACAGACGTGCAGGGCATATAGGAGAAGTCTGCTATCTTCTAGCTAAGGAATCCGCAGAAGCATTGCGGCGTTATCGGTGAATTTTGAGACATTTTTTCCCATAGACTATAATGGTAACAATCCTCAAATGTGGATATTTTAAAACAGTTTGTTTCATGGTCATAAATACAAATGGTGATACCTACAATCTACTTATCCATTACTGTGGCAGCCATACTTAAAGGGTAACTAAAGTCAAAAAAACTAATTTAGATTTATCCTCAATAAAAGATAGTTTTATGGTTGTAAACACAAAAAAAGACATACCCCCTCATCCAGACCCAGGTACACACACCTACTGACCTACCCTTCCATTCCTGTGGCAGCCATACTTAAAGGGTAAATAAAGTCAAAAAACTAATTGATATATCCTCAATAAAAGTTAGTTTTATGGTTGTAAACACAAAAAAACACATACCCCTCAACCAGATCCATGTATACACACCTACTGACCTACCCTTCCATTCCTGTGGCAGCCATACTTTAAGGGTAAATAAAGTCAAAAAACTAATTGATATATCCTCAATAAAAGTAAGTTTTATGGTTGTAAACACAAAAGAAGACATACCCCCTCAGCCAGACCCAGGTACACACACATACTGATCTACTTATCCATTACTGTGGCAGCCATACTTAAAGGGTAACTAAAGTAAAAAAAAATAATTTTGAACAATAATCAAAAAGGTTTGTTTTTTTAACCCCCATGTACATACCCCTACTGACCTACCCCTTCATTACTGTTGCAGCCATACTTAAAGGGTAACTAAAATCAAAAAACCTAATTGTGACCAATCATCAAAAAAGTTTTTTTTTTAACCCCCAACCTGAGACCGGTACACATACCTACTGACCTACTCTTCCATTTCTGTGGCAGACATACTTAAAGGGTAACTATAGTCAAAAATAAATTTTGATCAATAATCAAAAAAGTTTGTTTTTTTAACTTCCAACCTGACACAGGTACATACACCAACTGAGGTACCCATTCATTCATGTGGCAATCATATTTAAAGGGTAAGTATAGTAAAAAAAAAACACATTTTGACCAATCATCAAAAAAGTTAGTCTTTTATCCCCCAACCTGATACGAGTACACACAACAACTGACCTGCCTTTAATTCATGTGACAGCCATATTTAAAGGGTAAGTAAAAAACAACAATGTCCTCATTGGCATTATTGAGTTTTAAAATCTGCAGCACAAACACGCACATTTCCTTAAAAAATGTGGCCTTTCAAACCAAATTCAAAGTTTATACTTTAACTTTCCCTTTCTAGTTCATAAATGCTCCTTTATATTAATTGAGCATTATGGGGCTGTCTTTACTGTCCTGTGTAATTTGTTCAGTAAATGTCTGTAATGGCAGCTGTGTGTCTTGGGATTTAAGTGTAAAGAGAAAACAATATCTGGGAGATGCAATATTTTTTGTTAAAGCAATTGTACACTGAAAAAAGTGAATTTGTCTAATTTCAATCTATAAATGAATACATGGAAGTAGCACTTTTTTGATGTGTTTTTGTTGCTGCATGAATTCAACCCAGTACTTGTTTTACTCAAGCTTAGTCCCTCAGTCCTCCAGCCCTCAGCCAGACTATATGACTCTATGAGGGCAAGCATACTGGGTAGTCCCTATGAGGTAGCATTGGAAAAAGGGAATTTCCAACCATGCAGTTCACATACCAACTGTCACCATTCCAGCTACAGAAACACTATAAAAACAGAAGAGTTTATGATAATAAGGCACATGATTGACAGCTGAAATTTAAGATGTTTCAAACTGCATATTTAAAGAAATAGAGGACAGATCAACAAAAAAATGTTACAGTGAGAGTTAAGATGAATTATAGTTTCCTGTTTTGAGCAATTTAAAAAAATTGTACATACACCTTAAAGTTAAATTGAGTGTAAAATCCATACTACCCAATGTAAAATCAGATTAGCATGGGTGTTTCAAACACTTAACCGGGCCTGCGCGATTTCCAATGCAATGCAAGCAAAGTAAAGTTTCATGTTAATTGTAGACCATAACATAGTACAGGTACTCCGCACGATTTAATATGGCAAGGTGGCGGCTCTTTCCTTACTGTGCTCCTTTTATGAAGTATTGGCAATGCCCGGTTTTAGAATTATATGGGCATTTTAATATTATCAAAAATTATTGCATCCCTCTGATTGTATCGGCCGATACAACTAATGAACACTAACTTTACTTCCCCCCGACTATACAGTAAGGCCATGAAGTGAATAATGAATCACATGAAGTGAAATACATTTTACCTTTTAAAAAAAAGTTCATATTTAAAAACAATCATGTACATCGCTTTTTAGATAAAACATTTGCCTCATATGAGTCTTATGGATTATGTTGGTTTATGCGTTGCATAGACTCATGCGTGGTAGAAAAGTATTTAACCACATTATTACCAAAAATAGGAGGAGAAAAAATATAAGAGGTGCAAAATTTTGTCTGCATCAACCAATCGTATGTTATCAAATGTTTTCTAACTGTTGTAGACCAGTAATAAGGTATCTGATTGGTTGAGGCAAATTAAGGCTGTGTACACACTGCAATTATTTGGCCCGATCGACGGATAATTTAGTGTATCAGTCGATCGGGCCAAAAATATTGCATGGGTTTTCAGCCGGACGTCCAACCGTTTGTTCAAATGAATAGGCAGACAGATCCGTCCAAAAACCACAGGCTATCATGGGGTCCTCTATGGGCCTCACACTTGGTTGCGGCTACTTTTGCCATGACCGCCATTCCTTTGTCCTGCCCGAACGGTCGGTTGGGATGAAGAATTGCAAGGTGTGTACCCAGCTTAACAGCTCAGGCAAATCTGTAATAATGTGATACAATCTGTAACCTACTGTGCACACATGATCATTATATCGTTCTTGGCTCTAGAAATTGTTTTTATGCAAGGCCAAAATTATATTCATTATTCCAATTTTTGACCATAAAGTTTCATATCTTTGGAGGTCCCTTGTGGCCTTGTGCAACATCTGCTAGAGTCATGAACAACGTTTTGGCTGGGTTGAGGGACTAGGAAGCCTGCAGTTGATCAGCTTTGCCTCATTTGTAGGTGTCACCGCAGAGAATACGTTTAGAAGATTCCAGGCACTTCCTTCCAAGCCAAAGTAAACCTTGTAAAATGCCTCTAATTTTTCAGTCCTTATTTAACCAATTAGGACGTGACTTTAAATGTGTCACAGGCATAGCATGTTTAAAGCATTAGTTCCAGTATTAGTTGTTAGTTTAGTGAACTTTTATTCATTCTGTAATATTTAATAAAAGGGGAAGTTCAGCACAAATTTTTCAAGAAAAAAAAAGGATTATTTTCTCATTTCAGTGGCCGTACTCTGCCCAACCAGCATACATAAATATTTCCAAAGTACCAACTCCAGGTTAGGTTAGGTACACACAAGATGATATTTCAACCCAGCTCACTGAGATTCTGGTATTACGTCAAATATCAGTGGTACTTCGACTTATTAGACTGATGTCGTGACCAACCAATCTCGCCCATTTTTTGAGGGGGGGGGGTGGTAAATTTTGGCTGATTCTGCAGTCTTCTATGGACCGCACAATTGGTTGTACTGACATTTCTACTGCTTATTTTTTTGGAATTAATTGCCCGAACTGTCATGGCATCCTGTATAAATATCCCCTTGTGTGCCTTGGAAGACCTATGCCATGATGTGATATTCTTGCCTGAACATTAAATCTACTATATAAAGCAGAAATCTTGTAGGTATGTATGTATGTATGTGCTCACCTCACAGCCACACCCCTGAATGACTCAACTTAACGGTGATGCCCTCTGAAAGGGACGAAACCCATTAAGTCCAATTTGAACAACAAAAAGCCTGCACATCACTTGCAATGTGATTTCCCAATTCAGCAACTCCGATAAACAGTCCACTTCTGTGACACAACAACGGTGTAATGTACAGCTACACAACTCGGAGAGCTGCACACACAGAACAACAACTTCTATAACAGAGGGAACAAGACATTTCCCTTAATGTCTGTAAGACATCACAATTTGCTCCTGGAAGGTTTTAAAATATAAACCCAGGAAGACTATGTTATTATTGGTGATATGAATCACATTTATATACAGATATAAACCCTGGAAAGACTATATCTGTTGTATTCAATTAGATCAACTGGACTTGAAATGTAGTTCTTGAAGACGTTTTGCTAGTCATCCGACTGGCTTTCTCAATGCAGAATGACTTGTACAAGAATCTGTGGCAATTATGTACCCTGGAAAATCCCAATTAGCATATCACAGCCAGGTGTTAAGGGTGTGATTAGATAGTGGCTAAGAGGTGTTATAGGAATGCCCAGAGTAAGGTGTTAAAACAGCATTGTACATGGCAGACAGTTGGTGTCGAACCCCCCCACATCTATTTGGGCTTGGTTTCTTTATTTTCACATAAATGGCCTCCTTAACACCTCTCTTGAACCAGTCACGTTCCTTCGCCAGTAAATAGAGGTGGGGGGGGTTCGACACCAACTGTCTGCCATGTACAATGCTGTTTTAACACCTTACTCTGGGCGTTCCTATAACACCTCTTAGCCACTATCTAATCACGCCCTTAACACCTGGCTGTGATATGCTAATTGGGATTTTCCAGGGTACATAATTGCCACAGATTCTTGTACAATATTCGAATTGAGAAAGCCAGTCGGATGACTAGCGAAACGTCTTCAAGAACTACATTTCAAGTCCAGTTGATCTAATTGAATACAACAGATATACCATGACCTGGATGAATGAGAACCTTCACAAGCATACTGGAAAGACTATGTTACTATTGGTGAACTATGTATGACATTTAGATGACCAATATAAAACTAAACTGGAAAGACTATGTTACATAGTGTGATATGAATCCCATTATATGACAGATATAAACCTGAAGACTATGGTACTATTGGTGAATGAATGACTTTATATAACAAATATAAACACCTGGAAAGTCTATGTTACTATTGGTGATATGATCACATTTTATACAGATATTAAACCCTGGAAAGAACTATGGTTACTATTGGTGATGTTGAATGACATTTATAACAAATATAAAACCCTGGAAAGGACTATGTTACCTACTTGGGTGATATGAATCACATTTAATCAGAATAACCCTGAAAGACTATGTGTTCTATTGGTGATGTGGAATGACATTATATTCAAATATAACCCTGGAAGAGACTAGGTTATATTGGTGATATGAATGACACATTTATATACAAATATTACACCTGAATGGAAAGGAGTCTATGTTACTATTGGGTGATATGAATGCAGATCAGTTTATATACAAGATATAAACCCTGGAAGGACTATGATATTATATTGGTCTGATGAGACATGCTTTAGATATACAGATATAAACCCGGACAAGACTATGTTACTATTGGTGTGATATGAATGACATTTATATACAAAATATAACCCAGGAAAAGTCATGTACTATTGGTGATTGAATCCATTTTATACAGATAGAAACCCTGGAAAGACTATGTTACTATGTGAGTGAAGACATTGAATATACAAATATAAAACCCGGAAAGGACTATGTTCACTATTGGTGAATGAATCACATTTATACCAGATTAAACCCTTGAAAGACTTATGTTATTGGTGCTTGAATGACATTTATATTCAATATAGAACCCTGGAAGACTGTTACTAGGTGTATGAATGTACATTTATTACAAATATAACCCTGGAAAAGACTATGTTACTATGGTGATAGAATGACATTTATATACAATATAAACCCTGGAAAGACTATGTTCACTAATTGGTGATATGAATGCATTTATATACAAATATAACCCTGGAAGACTATGTTACTATTGGTGATTAGAGATGTCCGAAACAAACTTTTTCGAAAATACGGTCCGCGCGAGGATCCGCGGATTTTCGAAAAATCTGAAAATTCTAAAAATCGCGGAGCGGGACAAGTTAAAACGTATTAAAATGAAAGTGCGCAAAATCACGCATTAAAAGTGGTCTAAATAGCCTTGGTAACGTTACCCTTAACCACTCAGTGACCTGGGTATGCCTTAGAGCACGTATAAATAGCCAACAAATACCTCAAAATACAGTTGCTAGCGTGACTTAAAAAAAACGGTATTTTTGGAAAATACGAGGATTCCCTAAAAACAAAGATTTCCATAACAAAAACGAGGCTTTCTGTAACGTTGATAGCTGCCATTGGCTAATTTGGATCATGTGGCTTGCTCCCGTCTTTGAAAATTTACACGAATTAATCGTTTTTACGAGTATTCGTAATTACGAAGAATACTCGGAATTACGTGACATCCTCGGAGATCGTAGTGAATCCTCGTTAATACGAGATCTTCGGTTTTTCCGTCATCCCGCCAGTATCGTAGATCCTCGTAATATAGGAGATACTCGTATTTTCGACAATTTGTTAAAAAAAAATCCGCAGTTTCGGGAAGTCCGAATAATCCGCCGTTCGCGGCACGGAGAAATTCCGCGGCGATCCGGGTTCGGTCGCGAACCGGTCCATCTCTATGGTTGATATGACATGACATTTATGTACAAATATAAACCCTGGAAAGGACTAGGTTACTTTGGGATATGGAATGACTTTATAAGCAAAAGTAAACCCTTGAAAGACGTATGTTATATTGGTGATATGAATGACATTTATATAAGATATAACCCTGGAAGACTACGTTAATAGTGTGATATGAATCACATTTATTATAGATATAAAACCCTGGAAAGACTATGTTACTATTGGTGATATGGATCACATTTATATCAATAAAACCCTGGAAAGACTATGTTTACATTGTGATATAATGACATTTATATCAAATATAAACCTGGAAAGACTATGTTACTATTGGTTGATAATGAATACATTTATATACGATATAAACCTGGAAAGACTATTTACTATTGGTGATATGAATCACATTTAATATACAGATATAAACCCTGGAAACTATGTTACTATTGGTGATATGAATCAAATTTATATAAATATAAACCCTGGAAAGTACTGTTTACTATTGTGAGATAATGACATTTTATACAATATAAACCCTGGAAAGACTATGTTTACTATTGGTGATATGAACCACATTTTATCACAAATTATATAAACCCTGGAAAGACGTCCTATTGGTGATATGAACCACATTTATATCAAAATAGTGTGATAAGTGCAAACCAGGTGAACATATGCAACAATATGCACAAAATTTGGCATGCTTTAATAAAAACACAAAAGCTCAGTCACAGCGCAACAGAATGAAGCCCAGCTTTAACAACACAGACAAAGAGGCCAGCACATGATAGCAAAACACTGACGCGCTGTCAGGTTACTCAAAGTGCTGCGTATTCAGTTGCAGTACATGTTTTTCCCACAGTAAATTCCATGTAGTCATGTTCCACGAGTAGGTTCAACAAACATTTGTATAATTTATGCTCCAAGTGGAAAAAACTGATAAGTTGTATATAAGGTTTTGCAATAATCATATGTGCTATACGTTCACTCAAGCAATGGCACCATCCTCAAACATAACTATTATACATGACGTACTTAACCACTGTGCCTTCTTTTTCCACCTGTCCTCTCCATCTAGAAAACCATAACACAACACCTGCATGTAAAAAATACAAGTGCAACTGGCAACACCGGGGTACAAACTGCTAGTCATTGTCAAGAATAGAATTACTTGCCGTGTCTTGTGCTCAAACTGATATAGTACAGAATGCCAGTATAAAATTCTATAGATTGTATTGATTCCTGTGCTGATGGCATTAGGTTGCTGCATATCACAAATAGTGACCACTAAATAAGACAGGTTTTGTGGGGTTGTAGCATGTACCAGGAGCATGTCTTGGAGAGAAGGATAGAAAAGGAGCAGATAAACCACATTCTAGTAAATGGCTGAATACTACCAAGGAGACTAGACCTATGTTACTTATAGGGATTTTGCTTACTACCACTCGCAAGTTCTCTAAACTGTATTATGTCTTGTTAAATTAAATGAAAACCGATTCAATCATTCCTAGGCTCTTGGGCTTGTAACCACAGGTAAACCTAATACCAGATTGCTATAGACTACGCACATTACAGTGAATTGTTCATTTTTACCCCTGTTTATAACAACTATGACTGATGCTATATTCTATCGAACTGTATAGTTGGTGGAACTTTTCCATATAAACCGAGGATGAAAAATAATCATATGTGCTAGAAACGTCGCCTTCACAATGACAGTTGTTTTTGGGTGATGGTTTCTGGTGCTTATCCCTACCTATCCTACCAGATTTATTTGATTATGCAGTGAAATAAACTCAAAGTAACAGTAGTTTGTCCGTGCATAAGCTCTCACCATCTTATAAATGGTCATGTCTATGCATAAGTAAACAGTGGCACTTAACTATTGGTGATATGAATGACATTTATATACAAATATAAACCCTGGAAAGACTATGTTACTATTGGTTGATATGTTGGACATTGAATATGCCATATAAAACACTGGAAGGACTTATGTTATTATTAGTGCATGAAATCACAATTTTATATAAAAACAGGATAATAAAAAAACCTGGAAAAAGACTATGTTACTATTGGTGATATGAATCACATTTATATATAAATATAAACCCTGGAAAGAGTATGTTACTATTGGTGATATGAATCACATTTATATACAAATATAAACTCTGGAAAGAGTATGTTACTATTGGTGATATGAATCACATTTATATACAGATATAAACCCTGGAAAGACTATGTTACTATTGGTGATATGAATCACATTTATATACAGATATAAACCCTGGAAATACTATTTAACTATTGGTGCATTATGAAGACATTTAGTATACAGATAAACCCTGGAAAGTCCCATGTTACTATTGTGTGATATGAATGCACATTTATTACAATATAAACCCGGTGAAGACTATGTTACTATTGGTTATTGAAATGCCATTTATATACAGTAGAAACCCTGGAAGGACTATTGACTATTGGTGATATGAATACATTTATATAACAATTAAACCCTGGATCAAAGTATACGTAGCTGGGTCGGACTAGGGGGTGGACAGCTGCATGCGATACCCAGGGCATGTTCCTGGTTGCGGAAGTGAAGACATTTATATCAATAACCCTGGAAAGACTGTTACTATTGGTGATATGAATGACATTTATATACAAATATAAACCCTGGAAGACTTGGTTACTATTGTGATATAAATGACATTTATATACACATATACCCCTGTAAGACTATTTACTATTGGTGATATGATGACATTTATATACAAATAAAACCCTGGAAAGACTATGTTATAATGTGGTGATTAGAGATGTCCGAACTTCGAAAATCCGGTCCGCGCGAGGATCCGCGGATTTTCGAAAAAATCTGAAAATTCGAAAATCCGCGAGCGGACAAGTTAAAAACTATTAAAAATGAAAGTTCGGCAAATCCCATTAAAGTGGTCTAAATAGCCTTGGTAACGTACACTTAACCACTCAGGACCTGGTAATGGCCTTAGAAGCACGTATAAATGCCAACAATACCTAAAAAGTACAGTCTGCTAGCGTGACTTAAAAAAAAACGGTATTTTTTGAAATCGAATTCCCATAAAAACAAAGATTTCCATAAAAAACGAGGCTTTCTGTAACTTATGATAGCTGCCATTGGCTAATTTGGATCATGGTTGCTGCCTCCGTCTTGAAAATTTACACGAATTACTCGTTTTTACGAGTATTCTCGTAATTACGAGAATACTCGGAATTACGTGAATCCTCGGAATTACGTGATCTCCTCGTAATTACGAGGATCTTCGGTTTTTTCCGTATCCCGCAAGTATCGTAGATCCTCGTAATTACGAGTACTCGTATTTTCTTCGAAATTTTCTAAAAAAAAAATCCGCAGTT
The DNA here is from genome assembly GCA_019447015.1 of Hymenochirus boettgeri. Classification (NCBI taxonomy): domain Eukaryota; kingdom Metazoa; phylum Chordata; class Amphibia; order Anura; family Pipidae; genus Hymenochirus; species Hymenochirus boettgeri. Next base: position 364,541,830 of record CM033469.1, on the reverse strand, counting down.
CGGAGTCCGGAATAATCCCGCGTTCGCGGACGGGAGAAATCCGCCGGGTATCCGGGTTCGGGTCCGCGAACCGGCCATCTCTATTGGTGATATGAATGACATTTATGTACAAATTAAACCCTGGAAAGACTTGTGTACTTATGGTGATATGAATGACTTATAATACAATATAAACCCTGGAAAGACTATGTTCTATTGGTGATATGAATGACTTTATTACAGATATAACCCTGGAGACTACGTTACTATTGGTGATATGAATCACATTTATATACAGATAAAAACCCTGGAAAGACTATGTTACTATTGGTGATATGAATCACATTTTAACATATAACAAACCCTGGAAAGATCTGTATCTATTGGTGATATGTGACATTTATATACAAATATAAACCCTGGAAAACTATTTACTATTGGTGATATGAATCACATTTATATACAGATATAACCCTGGAAAGACTATGTTTACTATTGGTGATATGATCACATTTATATCGATAATAAACCCTGGAAAAACTATTTACTATTGGTGATATGAATCACATTTATACAATATAAACCCTGGAAAGACCTGTTACTTGGTGATATGAATGACATTTATATACAAATATAAACCCTGGAAAGACTATGTTACTATGGTGATATGAACCACATTTTCAAATACAAATACCCCTGGAAAGACTTACTATTGGTGATATGAACCACATTTATCTACAAATATAGTGTTAAAGTCAAACCAGGTGACTACTCCGCTAACAATATGCACAAAATTGAGCATGCTTAATAAAAACACCTAAACAAAGCTCAGTCACGCAGACAAAGTGAAGCCCAGCTTTAACACAACAGACAAGAGAGCCGCACATGATCAGAAAACACTGACGCCTGTCAGTTACTCAAGTGCTGCGGTTCAGTTGCAATTAACTGTTTTCCCCCACTAAATTCCAGTAGCATTCCCACAGATAGGTTCAACAACATTTTTATATTTATGCTCCAAGTGGAAAAACTGATAACGTTGTATAAGGTTTTGCAATAATCATATGTGCTATACACGTCCCTCAAGCATAGTCACCCTCCAACTCATAACTATTAAATACATGACGTACTATACCAACTGTGCACTTCTTTTTCTTCCCCCCATCATGTCCTTCTCCCCATCTTAATCCACACACCTGCATGTAAAAAAATACAAGGGTACACTGGCAACACCGGGTACAACTGCTAGTCATCTGTAAAGAAGAATTAACTTGCCGGTGTCTTGTGCTCAAACTGATATAGTCAGAATGCCAGTATAAACTTCTATAGCATTGTATTGAGTTCCTGTGCTGGGCATTAGGTATTGCTGCATATCACATAATAGTGACCAATATACAATACAGCAGGTTTTGTGGGGTTAGCTAGCATTTACCAGGAGCATGTCTTGGAAGAGAAGGATAGAAAAGGAGCAGATACCACATTCTTAGTAAATGCTGAATTACTACCAAGGAGACTAGAACTATGTTACTATAGGATTTTTGCTTACTACCACTCGCAAGTTCTATAAACTGTATTATGTCTTTAATTAAATAAACCCTATTCAAATCATTCTAGGCTCTTGGGCTTATTAACCACAGGTAACTAATACCAGATTGCTATAGACTAAGCACATTACAGTGAGATTGTTCATTTTTAACCCTGGTTATACAACTATGAGCTGATGCATATTATTCTACTGTAATAGTGTGAACTTTTCCATATAAACCGAGGATGAAAAATAATCATATGTGCTAGGAAAACGTCGCCTTAACAATGACAGTGTTTTTGGGTGGAGGTTTTCTGGGTGCTTATCCTACCGAGTTATGTGTTATAGCAGTGAAATAAACCAAAGTAACAGTAGTTGTCTGTGCATAAGCTCCACCATCTTATAAATGTCATGTCTATGCAGTAGTAAACAGTGGCACTTAAGGATAAACATATGGAGCTTAATTGGTAAATCCAACTATATGCTAGATTTATAACATAATAACAGATTTATTAAATTATTAAAAATGCAGTAATAAAAATGCTCTAATATACACGGTATAACTAGTGAGTTTGACACTGTTGCATACAACCCTGCTCGATCGCTATTCACATTAGACATACATTCTAGGTATTGTATTTTATGCCTCTTCATAATTTTTCTTCTGCTTTTAATGATTCTCTGTGTTTTTATGTTTCAGGATGTCTCATGTTCTCCAGTTTGATGAGAAGACTGCAAAAGTAAAAGATGCAAATATGCAAGATGAAGACACCTTTGAGATATATGATCCCCGCAACCCAGTCAATAAAAGAAGAAGAGAAGAAAGCAAGAAGCTTATGAACCAAAAGAGAGAGAGACGATGAACCACTGCTGGGCAGAATGGATATGGTTTAAAGCTGGCATGTCTTTATATTTATAGAGCCATGAATTTTATGAAACCTGGCAACTGAAAAGCAAGCTTTTTTTTTTTTTTTTTTTACAGCTTACCACTCTCCATAGAGGAAAAATAGTTTTCTACTTCCCTGCTAAATATTGTTTTGCTGGCAAGGAAATTGGGTACTATAGTTGTCCTTTTAAAAAAAAAAAAAAAGATATTTGAAGTCACCTTGAGGTTCTATGAACTTTTATTTGGTTCTTGGTACCTCTTTATTTAATAATAGTGGGTACATCTATTCACTATTTCACCCTTTTCGCTGAGACATGAAAAGCAGTGATGGAATCTTTGTGATACTTGTTTTTTTGTGACTAATGAAGAGGCTTTTCTTCTGATTGCTTGTAACAGATCATAGTAAATAATGTATTAGATTGTGTGCACAGTAAAGGACCAAGGTTGAAACAGATGCTGTTTGCTTCTTTTTTACTTATACTTACTAAAAGTAAAAAGGGATTATTTGCAGCATCTCCTTGTAGTAATTTAGCTATTATTTAGACATTCATCATCCATAGCAAGGCTACAGTCACACTTCACAAATGTAAAACATGTTTTAAAAAGCATAACAATTAAACAGCTTTTTGCACATTTTCCATTGTATATTGCCATTTAGATGCAGCCTGTTCGCGATACACCCAGAGCCGCACATGCAATATTGGCTCACATAAGGGAGATCTACTCAGAGCAATAACATTTCTATTTAAATGTATTTGTTCGCAGTTTTTTTGTTCCCCATGGATAAAATTTTCCACATACGTGTTAATGTTAGTTTAAGACAGAAATTGCTCTGTAAACTTCTTATATTTTAACCATTATTACACAGAAACTAAGAACTGTCTTGCTCTCGAATTTATATACACAACAGTTACTTTATAATGGAACATCTTTGATGCTTCTCCAATATTCATGCTTTTTACTACAAAATACTACTGAAGTTGCATTCAGTATAGTGCACATGGACTATGTTCAGTTACAATATACACTGTAGACTTCCTGTTATGAAGGAGCCCTATTGTTGATACATTGGACATCTATGTATTTTCTGCGGTTTTCTGTTTGAAGTCTATAATGGTGCCCCTACCTTGCACCCAATTACTTATAAGGCTGATGACAAGGACCATTCTAACCCCTCAACCATAAAAACACAATGTACTCTCAGTATTCTATCCCCAAGCCGAGCATTGTACAGAGGACTCCTCGCCAATATAGTAAATTACTCTTGATACATTAGAGGAATGAATCCCATTGCCATGGAACTAATGAAAAAATACAATATAATGTGCCAGCCACATGGTAGCTACAGACAACAGCTGGAAATAATTCCACCATTCCTAGACATTTTCCACTTGCCCATTTTCCATTTATTTTACAAGCACACAGAAGACTGATTTTGGGACAGTAAAGGATTTGTATGGTTTGGTGTGCACAATATCCTCTGGAGTGGAAAAGAAGACGGGGTTCTCCTCTCTTAGTAATCAAGCCGCTGCTCTCTGTTTCACACAAAACAAGCAACAGGCTTTGCTTTTCTGTAAATAATCTGCTGTCTAACTTAAAGGAGAACTGTGATGAATTGCTTATCAATTTCCGTGAAAATAACACCCGGGGGGGTCAGATAATCATCCTCCCATTTGCACTGCCCACCTCTAAACAGGTGACTAGAAATAGAGTATGTGTAGTAACTGAGCTGAGAGGAGCAAAGTACAGGCACAGAAAATTTCATTTTTTAAATTGGTGGCTGTCATCCTTGCTAATATTGGAGGTGAAAAATAAGCCAACAGAATTTTTAATACCTAATTATAGATGATTTGGATCGCACTTAGGATTTTTTTTTAGGCAAACCTTAATGTCCCCACAGTTCGCCTATTAGCCATATATAGGCTGTTTTCTTTGGATTATTTTATATTTCTATAGACTTGTTAGATAAAACAATGGTTGATTAAAAATAATTTAAAGGCCAACAATACACCCTCTACATTTAAAAGTACACAGGGTGAGGACTTAAACTGCTAGGTCCTCACCCCTGAGCTTGAAACTCCAGCACCAACCTGTTAATGTTGAGATAGCTGGCATGCTGTTCCTACCTCCCTCTCTCTGCTTGGGGCAATACCAATGGGAAGACAGTGTATCTCTCTATTGGTCAGCTCTCTACACTAAGGGAAAAAAACAGCTCATGGTTTGTGCTGAAGTTACACGCTAAACCCAGGGGTGAGCACCTAGCGGTTTTGGGCCTAACCCTCGGTACATTTAAATGGCTGAAGGAGAGGATCGGGGCTGAGGTATAGTTATCCTTTGTAAACACAAAACCACACAGGAAACAATGTTCAATTCTTTACTGACCCAATACTAATGAGCTTCTTTAAGGAACCGCTGTGCATTAATGCACGAACTGCTGCATGCAGTGTATTTTTACAACCCACTAAATAGCAGTGGTGCAATGTGAACAGCAAGGTTCACTCCACATACGTTAGTGTGAACAAAGCCTAAGGTGCATATTTATAAAATGCTGTTAATTTCCTACCTCGTTTTAGCCAAAATTGGAATCCTTAGCCAAGGAAACGTCTGAGCTTGCAAGGGGAACCAGCGGGGGGTGCCACGCATCCCCGCCCCCTGACGGCAGCTGCCACCCTTCCCAGCATGCCCTCAACCCCCTGCCGTACACTTGAGGGGGGAAGGGAGGGACCCACCAGTGGGGGTACTGAGAAGTGCCTTTTGGGGCTTAAGGGCTCCCGCAGCTCGAACTGAGAGCCTCCTCCCTGGCCCTTGCGGCACTTAGAAGTGCCCTTGTGGCTCGGACAAGGGCCCTTTGGGGCTTAAGGGGTCCGCAGCTTGTACTGGGACCCCCCCTCCCTGGCACTTAAAGTGCTTTTGTTGGGGGTCCTGCAACTTGAAACAGGACCCCCCATTAACTCTTGGAAGAGCCCTTGGACGTGTCTTTTTTCTTTCCAGCCGGCGACATCAACCTAGCTGATTTTGCTGGCATTTTGATCCGAAGTCTTCTTTCCACCGCTGGTGTCGCCAATACCAGGTGGTGTCACTGCGGCCACCGGTGACACCGCTGGCACTGGAGACATCAACGTAGCCGATGTTGCCAACCTCTTTTTTTTTTCTTCTGTCATCAACTGTGATGACTGTGCTCCGCAGGGTTTGCACCTCTTTATATAGGTTTGCTGAAGGACCTAATACAATTGTGATTGGTCAATATTTCAATGCTTGCGATCACATGATTATACAGTAATCAATTATTTCAGAAATATGATTGGTTACTGTATAATCATGTGATCGCAAGCAATGAAATGATTTATCTGCGGCGATGTGCAGCCGTAATTTAAGTCCAAAAATAACAGACTTTTATAAATATACCCCTAAATGTTTATTAAAGCCTCTATTAAGGCATGGGGGGAGCTGTCTAACAACCTTTTACAATTAATTTCAAAAATGTAATGCCACCATAGTGGCATCCTATGAAGTTATGATTTAGGACTGATGGACCAAATTATTGTCCAGGCTGTAGATATAATGTAATAATCTATACTGGTGCTTTTTATACAGAGAAATGTATGAGCAATTGACAAATGAGGGCCATTAAATTTACCTCACACCTGGGCCTTCTGTGTTGGTTGCCATTTTAGATTTTTGAAGGGAATACAATTCTTTCTTCTTTTTTTTTAGAATATTTTCTAAATAGATTGCAGATTTTCTGGAAAAATATTTCTTTACAGGGCAACTACAGTGCACAGACAGCCCCTCATTAAGATAATACATTTACCAGGGAGGTATGATATTTTACTGTCTTCTAGTATAACTTCCTGTCTTTAATAGTCACTCGTAGGCACTCTAGAGAAGGGGACAGATGGCGAATTGTCAGCCACTGCATGATGGCTGTTATGACAGCTCACCATGGCCTTAGTGTGCGAAACACGAGGAAGGCACCATTGTTGCACGTTAAAAACAATTTTCACTTATCCCTCACCAAAGATGCAACAATTTTCACTTATCCCTCACCAAAGATGCCATCTCTACCTAATTGCTTTTTTCAAGGCTATTGTTCAGCATATAGATTATCCTGACAAGGTTTTTTTTTCTCACCATTAACTAAAACCTCACAAATAACTACAGTTGCCATTTCAAACACATTATGTGATGTTGTCCCATTATTTCCTCATCACAATTAAACTTCTTAATTCCCAAATTCTCCATTTCAGTGGGATACAATTAGCACAACAACAGAGACATCAAAGTGTTGCACATAAAAAGTTTAATATGTTTTAAAATCTAACTCCACTTACTCCAAGGAAACGTGTGTGTCTGGGTTACATATGTTGCTGCCCTGACTTTCTCCTGCTGGGAAGGGAAGTTCATATGCCTGAAGGTTGATTCTTTTTGCTGTTCACAATATTCAGTCTGGCTTTTCTCTACTCTTAAACCTTTGATCTGTGTTTTTTGTTTTCCTCTTAAAGGTCTCCCTGTGTCTAAAATCAGTTAATCCCTTTATTGTTTTTTTTTTGTATGTGTGTGTTTCCTCTTTTGCCACAGGGCTTTTTTCAAATAAGCAAACTTTCTTGCACTCTAACTGGAATGTTCAACTGTTTAACCAAGGGATGTCCAACCTGCAGCCCTTCAGATGTTTGAAAACTACAACTCCCAGCATTGCTTGGTTGCAGGTAATGATGAACAAAACTGACGAGTTTAGTTCCAAAATCAGATTTAACCCAATAGAAGTCAATGGGAGCCTAACTTCAGAAAGTAGATTTCTTGCCTAATATAAACTGTGTACACATGACATAGACACATGGGAAATGGTCTGGGGAACATGTACCAATGTGCAATCTAAATGAAGGTTGTTCCCCACATCTTAGTCTAGCAAATTACAAACCATAAAAAGAATAGGAAACAAAGTAGTGGTGTAACTAAGAATCACTGGCTTCCACAACAAAACTATGGTGGGGCACCCTTTTCTGGTAGATAACAGACATAGCTATAGCAAACAATGCCCGGCAGCAACAGCTAGAGCTAGCAAGGTATTGTCTTGTATAAAGAGGGGAATAGATTCAAGAGAAAAAAAACATTATTCTCCCTCTTTACAAGGCACTGGTAAGGCCTCATTTGGAATATGCGGTACATTAGAGAAGCGATGTTTGCGTGGGGATTTGATCGGTTTATATAAATATATTAATGGGTCATACAATAAACTGTCTGGTGTATTGTTCACTAATAGGTCATATCACAGGACACATAGACATCCTTTAAGATTGGAAGAAAAGAAGTTTCATCTTCAGGTTAGGAAGGGTTTCTTTACAGTGAGAACTGTGGAACTGTCTTCCAGCAGATGTGGTAATGGTTTTTGTACTGTAGACTTGCCTTTTTATGAAGGAGCCCTATTGTTGATACATTGGACATCTATGTATTTTCTGTCTGCGGTTTCTGTTTGAAGTCTATAATGGTGCCCCTACCTTGCACCCCATTACTTTAAGGCTGATGACAGGACCATTCTAACCCCCCAACCATAAAAACACAATGTACTCTCAGTTTCTATCCCCAAGCCGAGCATTGTACAGGACTCCTCGCCAATATAGTAAATTACCTCTTGATACATTAGAGGAATGAATCCATTGCCATGGAACTAATGAAAAATACAATATAATGTGCCAGCCACATGGTAGCTACAGACAACAGCTGGAAATAATTCCACCATTCCTAGACATTTTCCACTTGCCCATTTTCCATTTATTTTACAACACACAGAAGACTGATTTTGGGACAGTAAAGGATTGTATGGTTTGGTGTGCACAATCTCCTCTGGAGTGGAAAAGAAGACGGGGTTTCTCTCTCTTAGTAATCAAGCCGCTGCTCTCTGTTTCACACAAACAAGCAACAGGCTTTTGCTTTTCTGTAAATATCTGCTGTCTAACTTAAGGAGAACTGTGATGAATTGCTTATCAATTTCCGTGAAATAACACCCGGGGGGTCAGATAATCATCCTCCATTTGCACTGCCCACCTCTAAACAGGTGACTAGAATAGAGTATTGTGTAGTAACTGAGCTGAGAGGAGCAAAGTACAGGCACAGAAAATTTCATTTTTTAAATTGGTGGCTGTCATCCTTGCTAATATGGAGGTGAAAAATAAGCCAACAGAATTTTTAATACCTATTATAGATTTTGGATCGCACTTAGGATTTTTTTTTAGGCAACCTTAATGTCCCCACAGTTCGCCTATTAGCCATATATAGGCTGTTTTCTTTGGATTATTTTTATATTTTATCTATAGACTTGTTAGATAAAACAATGGTTGATTAAAATAATTTAAAGGCCAACAATACACCCCTCTACATTTAAAAGTAACACAGGGTGAGGACTTAAACTGCTAGGTCCTCACCCCTGAGCTTGAACTCTCCAGCCCAACCTGTTAATGTTGAGATAGCTGGCATGCTGTTCCTACCCCCTCTCTCTTGCTTGGGGCAATACCAATGGGAAGACAGTGTATCTCTCTATTGGTCAGCTCTCTACACTAAGGGAAAAAACAGCTCATGGTTTGTGCTGAAGTTACACGCTAAACCCAGGGTGTACACCTAGCGGTTTGGGCCTAACCCTCGGTACATTTAAATGGCTGAAGGAGAGGATCGGGGCTGAGGTATAGTTATCCTTTGTAAACACAAACACCACACAGGAAACAATGTTCAATTCTTTACTGACCCAATACTAATGAGCTCTTTAGGAACCGCTGGTGCATTAATGCACGAACTGCTGCATGCAGTGTATTTTTACAACCCCACTAAATAGCAGTGGTGCAATGTGAACAGCAAGGTTCACTCCACATACGTTAGTGTGAACAAGCCTAGTGCATATTTATAAAATGCTGTTAATTTCCTACCTCGTTTTAGCCAAATTGGAATCCTTAGCCAAGGAAACGTCTGAGCTTGCAGGGGAACCAGCGGGGGGTGCCACGCATCCCGCCCCCTGACGGCAGCTGCCACCCTTCCCAGCATGCCCTCAACCCCCTGCCGTACACTTGAGGGGGGAAGGGAGGGACCCACCAGTGGGGGTACTGAGAAGTGCCTTTGTGGGCTTAAGGGCTCCCGCAGCTCGAACTGAGAGCCTCCTCCTCTGGCCCTTGCGGCACTAGAAGTGCCCTTGTGGCTCGGACAGGGCCCTTTGGGGCTTAAGGGGTCCGCAGCTTGTACTGGGACCCCCCCTCCCTGGCACTTAAAGTGCTTTTGTTGGGGGTCCTGCAACTTGAAACAGGACCCCCCATTAACTCTTGGAAGAGCCCTTGGACGTGTCTTTTTTCTTTCCAGCCGGCGACATCAACCTAGCTGATTTTGCTGGCATTTTGATCCGAAGTTCTTCTTTTCCACACGCTGGTGTCGCGCAATACCAGGTGGTGTCACTGCGGCCACGGTGACACCGCTGCACTGGAGACATCAACGTAGCCGATGTTGCCAACCTCTTTTTTTTTTCTTCTGTCATCAACTGTGATGACTGTGCTCCGCAGGGTTTGCACCTCTTTATATAGGTTTGCTGAAGGACCTAATACAATTGTGATTGGTCAATATTTCAATGCTGCGATCACATGATTATACAGTATCAATTATTTCAGAAATATGATTGGTTACTGTATACATGTGATCGCAAGCAATGAAATGATATATCTGCGGCGATGTCAGCCGAATTTAAGTCCAAAAATAACAGACTTTTATAAATATACCCCTAATGTTTATTAAAGCCTCTATTAAGGCATGGGGGAGCTGTCTAACAACCACCTTTTACAATTAATTTCAAAAATGTAATGCCACCATAGTGGCATCCTATGATTTATGATTTAGGACTGATGGACCAAATTATTGTCCAGGCTGTAGATATATGTATAATCTATACTGGTGCTTTTTAACAGAGAAATGTTAGAGCAATTGACAAAATGAGGGCCATTAAATTTACTCACAACACTGGGCCTTCTGGTTGTTGGTTGCCATTTTAGATTTTTGAAGGGAATACAATTCTTTCTTCTTTTTTTTTAGCAATATTTTCTAAATGATTGCAGATTTCTTGGAAAAATATTTCTTTACAGGGCAACTACAGTGCACAGACAGCCCCTCATTAAGATAATACATTTACCAGGGAGGTATGATATTTTACTGTCTTCTAGTATAAACTTCCTGTCTTTAATAGTCACTCGTAGGCACTCTAGAGAAGGGGACAGATGGCGATTGTCAGCCACTGCATGATGGGCTGTTTGACAGCTCACCATGGCCTTAGTGTGCGAAACACGAGGAAGGCACCATTGTTGCACTTGTAAAAACAATTTTCACTTATCCCTCACCAAAGATGCAACAATTTTCACTTATCCCTCACCAAAGATGCCATCTCTACCTAATTGCTTTTTTCAAGGCTATTGTTCAGCATATAGATTATCCTGACAAGGTTTTTTTTTTCTCACCATTAACTAAAACCTCACAAATAACTACAGTTGCCATTTCAAACACATTATGTGATGTTGTCCCATTCTTTCCTCATCACATAAACTCTTAATTCCCAAATTCTCCATTTCAGTGGGATCAAATTAGCACAACAACAGAGACAATCAAAGTGTTGCACATAAAAAGTTTAATAGTTTTAAAATCTAACTCCACTTACTCCAAGGAAACGTGTGTGTCTGGGTTACATATGTTGCTGCCCGACTTTTTCTCCTGCTGGGGAAGGGAGTTCATATGCCTGAAGGTTGATTCTTTTTGCTGTTCCAATATTCAGTCTGGCTTTTCTCTACTCTTAAACCTTTGATCTGTGTTTTTTGTTTTCCTCTTAAAGGTCTCCCTGTGTCTAAAATCAGTTAATCCCTTTAATTGTTTTTTTTTTGTATGTGTGTGTTTCCTCTTTGTGCCACAGGGCTTTTTTCAAATAAGCAAACTTTCTTGCACTCTAACTGGAATGTTCAACTGTTTAACCAAGGGATGTCCAACCTGCACCCTTCAGATGTTTGAAAACTACAACTCCCAGCATTGCTTTGGTTGCAGGTAATGATGAACAAACTGACGAGTTTAGTTCCAAAATCAGATTTACCCAATAGAAGTCAATGGGAGCCTAACTTCAGAAAGTAGATTTCTTGCCTAATATAAACTGTGTACACATGACATAGACACATGGAAATGGTCTGGGAACATGTACCAATGTGCAATCTAAATGAAGGTTGTTCCCCACATCTTAGTCTAAGCAAATTACAACCATAAAAAGAATAGGAAACAAAGTAGTGGTGTACTAAGAATCACTGGCTTCCACACAAAACTATGGTGGGGCACCCTTTTCTGGTAGATAACAGACATAGCTATAGCAAACAATGCCCGGCAGCAACAGCTAGAGCTAGCAGGTATTGTCTTGTATAAGAGGGGAATAGATTCAAGAGAAAAAACACATTATTCTCCCTCTTTACAAGGCACTGGTAAGGCCTCATTTGGAATATGCGGTACATTAGAGAAGCGATGTTTGCGTGGGGATTTGATCGGTTTATATAAATATATTAATGGGTCATACATAAACTGTCTGGTGTATTTTTCACTAATAGGTCATATCACAGGACACAATGACATCCTTTAAGATTGGAAGAAAAGAAGTTTCATCTTCAGGTTAGGAAGGGTTTCTTTACAGTGAGAACTGTGGAACTGTCTTCCAGCAGATGTGGTAATGGCAAGTTCATTAAATAGCTTTAAAAGTGGCCTGGATACATTTCTCAAACTAAAAAATATTGAGAATTACTGGTATTAATACATATACTGTAGTTCTGGTTGGTACAGGGATACTATATAAATATTGAGAATGTACTGGTATTAATACATATACTGTAGTTTCTGGTTGTACAGGGATACTATATAATATTGAGAATTACTGGTATTAATACATATACTGTAGTTCTGGTTGGTACGGGATGCTATATAATATTGAGAATTACTGGTATTAATACATATACTGTGTTCTGGTTGGTATGGGGATACTATATAATATTGAGAATTATTGGTATTTAAATATATCTGTAGTTCATTAATACATAAACAGTAGTTCTGGTTGGTACAGGGATACTATATAATATTGAGATTACTGGTATTAATACATATATACTGTAGTTCTGGTTGGTAGGGGATACTATATAATATTGAGAATTACTGGTATTAATACATAAACTGTAGTTCTAGTTGATACAGGGATACTTATAATATTGAGAATTACTGATATGAATACATATACTGTAGTTCTGGTTGGTACGGGGATGCTATATAATATGAGAATTACTGGTATTAATACATATACTGTAGTTCTGGTTGGTACGGGGATACTATTAATATTGAGAATTATTGGTATTAATACATATACTGTAGTTCTTAATACATAAACAGTAGTTCTGGTTGGTACGGGATACTATTAATATTGAGAATTCTGGTATTAATACATATACTGTAGTTCTGGTTGGTAGGGGGATACTATATAATATTGAGAATTACTGGTATTAATCACATAAACTGTAGTTTCTAGTTGATACGGATACTATATAATATTAGAATTACTGATTTAATACATATACTGTAGTTCGGTTGGTACAGGGATACTATATAAATTGAAATCACTGGTATTAATACATATACTGTAGTTCTAGTTGGTACGGGGATACTAATAATATTGAGAATTACGGTAGTAATACATATACTGTAGTTCTGGTTGGTAGGGGGATACTAATAATATTGAGAATTACTGGTATTAATACATACCGTATATACTCGAGTTAAGTCGAATTTTTTAGGCTTTAAAATTGCCTGAAAACCTAACCTCGACTTATACTCGGTCAAGTCCTAATTTAGATCCAAATTCTGCAATTACAGATAGTACCAGTAGGTGGCGCTGTGTTAAAGGGCATGTCCACCCCCAAAACTATAATCCCCCCAACTACTGGCCCCACCATGTAGTTTATTTAATCCTTACCTCACATCCCAGCTCCATAGGGTTCTCCTGTAGACCCCCCCCCCAAAGTCCCAAAACTAACCACCAGGAGATAGCAGGGCTCTGCCTGCTACCTTGCCTCCGGTAGATATTTGCCATGCGTACTGCAGCCCTTCTCCCCCCCTCCTTCCCCCCTCCTCTCCCTCCCTCTCCCTCCCGTTCTACTATCCCTCCCCCTAGCATAAATCCCTCTTTATATGTTGTTTCCCCCCATGTCTCCCAGCCCCAACCGCATATTTTTTATTTTCAAAAAGCTCCCCAAACTCTACTTACCTCTCCTCTTTCCTCCGCTGCACTGAATGACCGCAGCCGCGTCCGTGTTGGCTGCCGCTCAGCCAATCACAGACGCGACTGCCGGTCCCGCCCCTCTGCTTGCATTCTCGCAAGCCGGCAGTGCGGCGGAGGAACGAGGGGAGGTAAGTAAGAGTTGGGGGGCTTTCTGAAAAAACATTTATGCCGTTGGGGCTGGGAGACATGGGGGAACATCATATTAAAAACGATTTCTAATGGTGGACATACCCTTTAACCTGCATAGAAAGTTACAGGAGCTGATCTGCCTTTACACTTTCCTGCTTCCTGTATTCTGGCTGCTGGACTCACTCAGCACTGTCACTGGATGCTGTAAATCTGATGGGTCTCCTCAGTTTGGGGCAAAAAACTGCTGCTAGTTCAGTGCAAATGACAGCTTGAAACTACAACTCTCAGGTGAATTTTTAACTATTGGGGTCAGAGAATCCTTTACTATATGGGGGTCAGAGGGCCCTTTATTATATGGGGGTCAGAGGCCCTTTACTATATGGAGGTCAGAGGCCCTTTACTAATGGGGTTCAGGAGTATTGTAAATGATGGTAAGCTTAATTAAAGTTTACTGAACCTTGCCACGCCACATTTTAGAAACTGAAACTCCCAGCAACAAAGCATGCTGGGAGTTGTAGTTTCCAACATCTGGAGTGCCAAAGAATTTGAGGTTACTGTACTGGATTTGGCTATTACTGTATGGGATTCATGTATGGGAATTCTGCTGTCCATTTAAAGGGCAACTAAAGCCTAAAAACAACACAGAATCAGAAGGCAGTAGTGGTGATAATTTCTACCCTCGACTTATACTCGGTCAATCAGTTTTTTACAAATTTTTCAGGTAAAATAGGTACCCTCGGCTTATACTCGGATCACTTATACTCGGTATATACGGTAAACTGTAGTTCGGTTGATACAGGATACTATTAATATTGAGAATTACTGGTATTAATACATAATTGTATTTTCTGGTTAGTACAGGGATACTATATAATATTGAGAATTCCTGGTATTAATACATAAACTGTGTTCTTGTTGGTACAGTAGATACTATATAATATTGAGATTACTGGTATTAATACATATACTGTAGTTCTGGTTGGTATGGGGATACTATATAATATTGAGATTCTGGTATTAATACATATACTGTAGTTCTGGTTGGTACAGGGATACTATATAATATTGAGAATTACTGGTATTAATACATATACTATAGTTCTGGTTGGTACGGGGATACTATATAATATTGAGAATTACTGGTATTAATACATATACTGTAGTTCTGGTTGGTAGGGGGATACTATATCAAATTGAGAATTACTGGTATTAATACATAAACTGTAGTTCTGGTTGATACAGGGATACTATATCAAATTGAGAATTACTGGTATTAATACATAAACTGTAGTTCTGGTTGCTACAGGGATACTATATAATATTGAGAATTACTGGTATTAATACATAAACTGTAGTTCTGGTTGGTACAGGGGTACTATATATATATTGAGAATTACTGGTATTAATACATATACTGTAGTTCTGGTTGGTACGGGGATACTATATAAATTGAGAATTACTGGTATTAATCATATACTGTAGTTGTGGTTGGTACAGGGATACTTATATAATGAGACTTACTGGTATTAATACATATACTGTAGTTCTGTTTGGTACGGGGATACTATATAATATTCAGAATTACTGGTATTAATACATATACCGTAGTTCTGGTTGGTACAGGGATACTATATAATATTGAGATATACTGGTATTAATACATTACTGTAGTTCTAGTTGGTACAGGATACTATATAATATTGAGAATAACTGGTATTAATACATATAATGTAGTTGTGGTTGGTACAGGATACTATATAATGATACTTACTGGTATAATACATATACTGTAGTTCTGGTTGGTACAGGGATACTATATAATATTGAGAATTACTGGAATAATACATAAACTGTAGTTGTGGTTGCTACAGGGGTACTATATAATATTGAGAATTACTGGTATTAATACATATACTGTAGTTCTGGTTGGTACGGGATACTATATAATATTGAGAATTACTGGCGAAGTTCATTAAATAGCTTTAAAAGTGGCTGGATACATTCTCAAACTAAAAAATATTGAGAATTACTGGTATTAATACATTACTGTAGTTCTGGTTGGTACAGGGATACTATATAATATTGAGAATTACTGGTATTAATACATATACTGTAGTCTGGTTGGTACAGGGATACTATATAATATTGAGAATTACTGGTATTAATACAATAGTTGTTCTGGTTGGTACGGGGATGCTATATAATATTGAGAATAACTGCGGTATTAATACTATACTGTAGTTCTGGTTGGTATGGGATACTATATAATATTGAGAATTATTGGTATTAATAAATATACTGTAGTTCATTAATACATAAACAGTAGTTCTGGTTGGTACAGGGATACTATATAATATTGAGAATTACTGGTATTAATACATATACTGTAGTTCTGGTTGGTAGGGGATACTATATAATATTGAGAATTACTGGTATTAATACATAAACTGTAGTTCTAGTTGATACAGGGATACTATATAATATTGAGAATTACTGATATGAATACATATACTGTAGTTCTGGTTGGTACGGGGATGCTATATAATATTGAGAATTACTGGTATTAATACATATACTGTAGTTCTGGTTGGTACGGGGATACTATATAATATTGAGAATTATTGGTATTAATACATATACTGTAGTTCATTAATACATAAACAGTAGTTCTGGTTGGTACAGGGATACTATATAATATTGAGAATTACTGGTATTAATACATATACTGTAGTTCTGGTTGGTAGGGGGATACTATATAATATTGAGAATTACTGGTATTAATACATAAACTGTAGTTCTAGTTGATACAGGGATACTATATAATATTGAGAATTACTGATATTAATACATATACTGTAGTTCTGGTTGGTACAGGGATACTATATAATATTGAGAATCACTGGTATTAATACATATACTGTAGTTCTAGTTGGTACGGGGATACTATATAATATTGAGAATTACTGGTAGTAATACATATACTGTAGTTCTGGTTGGTAGGGGGATACTATATAATATTGAGAATTACTGGTATTAATACATACCGTATATACTCGAGTATAAGTCGAATTTTTTAGGCTTTAAAATTAGCCTGAAAACCTAACCTCGACTTATACTCGGGTCAAGTCCTAATTTAGATCCAAATTCTGCAATTACAGATAGTAACCAGTAGGTGGCGCTGTGTTAAAGGCATTGTCCACCCCCAAAACTATAATCCCCCCAACTACTGGCCCCACATGTAGTTAGTTTAATCCTTACCTCACATCCCAGCTCCATAGGGTTCTCCTGTAGACCCCCCCCCCAAAGTCCCAAAACTAACCACCAGGAGAGATAGCAGGGCTCTGCCTGCTACCTTGCC
Source organism: Hymenochirus boettgeri (assembly GCA_019447015.1). Classification (NCBI taxonomy): domain Eukaryota; kingdom Metazoa; phylum Chordata; class Amphibia; order Anura; family Pipidae; genus Hymenochirus; species Hymenochirus boettgeri. Next base: position 364,524,648 of record CM033469.1, on the reverse strand, counting down.
TCCGGTAGATATTTGCCATGCGTACTGCAGCCCTCTCTCCCCCTCCTTCCCCCTCCCTCTCCCTCCCTCTCCCTCCCGTTCTACTATCCCTCCCCCTAGCATAAATCCCTCTTTATATGTTGTTTCCCCCATGTCTCCCAGCCCCAACCGCATATTTTTTATTTTCAAAAAGCTCCCCAAACTCTACTTACCTCTCCTCTTTCCTCCGCTGCACTGAATGACGGCAGCCGCGTCGTGATTGGCTGCCGCTCAGCCAATCACAGAGCGACTGCCGGTCCCGCCCCCTCTGCTTGCATTCTCGCAAGCCGGCAGTGCGGCGGAGGAACGAGGGGAGTAAGTAAGAGTTTGGGGGCTTTCTGAAAAAAACATTTATGCCGTTGGGGCTGGGAGACATGGGGGAACATCATATTAAAAACGATTTCTAATGGTGGACATACCCTTTAACCTGCATAGAAAGTTACAGGAGCTGATCTGCCTTTACACTTCCTGCTTCCTGTATTCTGGCTGCTGGACTCACTCAGCACTGTCACTGGATGCTGTAAATCTGATGGGTCTCCTCAGTTTGGGGCAAAAAACTCGCTGCTAGTTCAGTGCAAATGACAGCTTGAAACTACAACTCTCAGGTGAAATTTTTAACTATTGGGGTCAGAGAATCCTTTACTATATGGGGGTCAGAGGGCCCTTTATTATATGGGGGTCAGAGGGCCCTTTACTATATGGAGGTCAGAGGGCCCTTTACTATATGGGGTTCAGGAGTATTGTAAATGATGGTAAGCTTAATTAAAGTTTACTGAACCTTGCCACGCCACATGTTTAGAAACTGAAACTCCCAGCAACAAAGCATGCTGGGAGTTGTAGTTTCCAAACATCTGGAGTGCCAAGAATTTGAGGTACTGGTACTGGATTTGGCTATTACTGTATGGGATTCATGTATGGGAATTCTGCTGTCCATTTAAAGGGCAACTAAAGCCTAAAAACAACACAGAATCAGAAGGCAGTAGTGGTGATAATTTCTACCCTCGACTTATACTCGAGTCAATCAGTTTTTACAAATTTTCAGGAAAAATAGGTACCTCGGCTTATACTCGGATCAACTTATACTCGAGTATATACGGTAAACTGTAGTTCAGGTTGATACAGGGATACTATATAATATTGAGAATTACTGGTATTAATACATAAATTGTAGTTCTGGTTAGTACAGGGATACTATATAATATTGAGAATTACTGGTATTAATACATATACTGTAGTTCTTGTTGGTACAGGATACTATATAATATTGAGAATTACTGGTATTAATACATATACTGTAGTTCTGGATGGTATGGGGATACTATATAATATTGAGAATTACTGGTATTAATACATATACTGTAGTTCTGGTTGGTACAGGGATACTATATAATATTGAGAATTAACTGGATAATACATTACTATAGTTCTGGTTGGTACGGGGATACTATATAATATTGAGAATTACTGGTATTAATACATATACTGTAGTTCTGTGGTAGGGGGATACTATATCAAATTGAGAATTACTGGTATTAAACATAAACTGTATTCTGGTTGATACAGGGATACTATATCAAAATTGAGAATTACTGGTATTAATACAAAACTGTAGTTCTGGTTGCTACAGGATACTATATATATTGAGAATTACTGGTATTAATACATAAACTGTAGTTCTGGTTGGTACAGGGGTACTATATAATATTGAGAATTACTGGTATTAATACATATACTGTAGTTCTGGTTGGTACGGGGGATATATATATATGAGAATTACTGGTATTAATACATATACTGTAGTTGTGGTTGGTACAGGGATACTATATAATGAGACTTACTGGTATTAATACATATACTGTAGTTCTGTTTGGTACGGGGATACTATATAATATTCAGAATTACTGGTATTAATACATATACCGTAGTTCTGGTTGGTACAGGGATACTATATAATATTGAGAATTACTGGTATTAATACATATACTGTAGTTCTAGTTGGTACAGGGATACTATATAATATTGAGAATAACTGGTATTAATACATATAATGTAGTTGTGGTTGGTACAGGGATACTATATAATGATACTTACTGGTATTAATACATATACTGTAGTTCTGGTTGGTACAGGGTACTATTAATATTGAGAATTACTGGAATTAATACATAAACTGTAGTTGTGTGTTGCTAGGGGTACTATATAATATTTGAGAATTACTGGTATTAATACATATACTGTAGTTCTGGTTGGTACGGGATACTATATAATATTGAGAATTACTGGCATTAATACATATACTGTAGTTCTGGTTGTACAAGGATACTATATAATGAGACTTACTGGTATTAATACATATACTGTAGTTCTGTTTGGTACGGGGATACTATAATATTCAGAAACTGGTTAATACTATACTGTAGTTCTGGTTGGTACAGGGATACTATATAATATTGAGGATTACTGGTATTAATACATATACTGTAGTTCTGGGTTGGTACGGGATACTATATAATATTGAGAATTACTGGAATTAATACATATACTGTAGTTCTGGTTGGTACAGGGATTGTTGGTAAAATGCAAATTTAAAAAATGCATAGCCTATAAATTTGTGTCCGGCAAAGGGTGAATTTATAGGGATCAAGAGATTCCTGCTTGAGTTCCCCCTTTTTAATGGGAAAAAAATGTTGCCCTTTTTTGGAATGTGCATTCCATATTTTTGGTCCTAGTGCGAACAAACCCTTATTAAATTGTAAGTCCAGTCCAACAGGTGGCATACAGTCATTAGAAGTTGTTTTTTTAGATCAATCACATAACATAAGCTTCTTATCTAAGCCCTTTAATAAAGATTTCTTTAGTTAAGAGGCCAGACGTGTGTGAAATACATAAACCATTAATCCTCGTAATTGCAGAGGAACTAGAAATGGTGATTGGGTCAATACTTACCGAATCTCTATGATATTGAGCTGTAAAATGATTGTGTAGATGTTTGTCATCGTTCACATCTTCCTGTGAGTGACTTTTAGGAAAAAGGGTGTGGAGAAGTTAAGTGTCAATTCCTAATACTTTCACTCACTAAGGGAATGTGTCAAAGGCTTTTGTTATCTGAACATTGTTTCTGCTAATTAATAGGCTTGCAATGGCTCTGTGTGAATGGAACAGATGGTGGTCAATGTGTAAGATTAAATGAACACAATGTTCTAATGAAATGGTAATCCTATTATCATTCTATAGAGTGGGAAATGGGAATATTCCATTTTCTTGCCAACATAAATATTGTTTTCAAATATTGTTTTTTGTTGTGAAAAGGTTTAAAGGCATGTCCACCCCCAAAACTATAATCCCCCCCAGTAAGGCCCCATCATGTAGTGTAATAAAATCCTTACCTCACATGCCAGCTCAATATGGTTCTCCTGTAGTCCCCCCCCAAAGTCCCAAAACTGCCTACCAGGAGGATAGCAGAGTCCATATAGGACTCTGCCTCCTATCTGGCCTCGGGAGAAGTTTGGCATGCGTACTGCGCTCTTCTCCCCCTCCCTCTCCCTCCCATTTGCGATCCCTCCCCCTACCATAAAACCCCTAGCCTATATATTGGATATCTTCCCCCAGCCCCATCGCTAAAAATAATTTTAAGAAGTCCCCAGAACTCTATTACCTTCCCTCTCTCCCCCGGCATTCGAGAAGCCGGCAGCCGCATTCCGTGATTGGCTGCCTCTCAGCCAATCACGGACGCGGCTGCCGTCCCGCCCCCCTGCAGTGTCTTGCAAGCAGAAAGCGGGCCAGCCGTTGGAGGAGGAGAGAGGAAGGTAGTAACATCGGGGCACTTTCTTAAATTTATTTTATAGCGGTTGGGACTGAGGGAAGATATACTATTATAGGGCAAAAGTTTATTTTAAGGGTGGACATGCCTTTAAGGTTTATTCTGTTTCCTGTACTGCTAGTAAGCCCTATCTCTATATACTGTAAATGTGCTAATATATACAGTGCACATCAATTTATTCCAAACAAAAAATGTATAGCAACAGATTTACCTGCAATTACTTGACAGCTGGCGGGAACAAATAACATTGTGTAGCAAAGCCAAGAAATTGCTGTTCTGTGCATTTTAAGACTGTTCTCTGTTTTGTATTAGAACAAGGGGGTTCAGTTATTTAAAAACATTTTTAAAGGTTACCTCTCAAGAATATTAAATTCATTTGAGCAAAGAAAAACAAGAAACAAGGGTTTGTACCAATACCCAGACTGAAATGTAACCGGTTTTACAGTAATTATACAAATACAGTTTTTTTTTTTTTCCTGGATGGATTCGCTGAACAATTTTTAAATAATATTTTTTATAGTTTTTTGTTAACCAGTCACAAAAGGTTTAAGTTTGGTTGGGGTGACTATTGGTTGATGCGATATCGGCCAGAAATTAGTGCAAAAGCCATTCTACCGATGTAGTAGTAGTCGAGTTAGTGTGGGTTTTGCAGTAATTGTGCACTGGCCGCACCATTTCCAAAAATTTTTGGACATAGTGTGGCTTAGCCAATGTAGTAATGGCTTAGTTAAGATTAGTGCAACACTTTTGCACTAATCTTAACATCATTACTACTGTGGCATATGGGGCCGATGTAGTCCTACCTGACTGGAATCCCGGTCTGGTAAGACATAACTTTTTTTAGTGCTACATCGGCCTGTATATGCTTTATGATCAGGAAGCACACCACATTAACAGCAAACAGGCAGTATATTAACTAGTGTAAAATACAAATTCCCAGACATCTGGTATGAAATTGTCTATAGTTTAACTAAGGCCTAGTTTGCATTTCTAGGCTGTTTTAAGTGCATGGTTAATGGTGTTAAGACATCTATGTACAAACGTTTTTAATGCTTCCTGCCCACCTGGATGGATTTAGTGCTCAGTTTAGCTCTTTCTTTTTGGAACAAGTATCGTTTTGAAACTCTCATATTTCATTCTGATTTTTGTCTTATCCTTGATGAGTGTTTAAGAAGGAATAGTGGCGACATTAAAACTATGCTAAAAACCATGCTAATGCCATTTTAAGCTCCATTGTATTATACTCAGGGTTAGAAAGGTAGGTAAGTGCACTCTGAACCCAACATATGGGTGCAGAACATCCGGTTCCTCCTCATCAGCATCAGAAAACAAAGCAAATAGATGGGTCACATTTCAGTTAAAACACAATGATTATTGTGACCACACGTCAACCCACACGTTCAGGGTCGCCTGCCCCTTCAGAAGGGAGATATTCTGATATATACGATCTTACATACAATTTTCCTCTCTATCGGGCAAGTTAGATTATTTTTTATTGGAGTGATTGCAGTTGGTGATGCCTCAATCTTAAAATCAGCATTGCTGCCCCTAAACTCCAATAAAACATACTACATTGTCGCAAATTAGTTTTCTGGGGTTTGTGATAGACATCTCAATTGTGTCTGGTACTGCATCACCCCAAAAAATGTTATCAGCAAACTAAAGTATGAGCTCCCACCAAGCAACTTTCCAAAACATATACGCCCAGTACTGAAGATCAGAGGATAAATAGGTACAAATAGAATTACTATCACATAATACAACGTTACCAGCACACATTGGTCTCTAATACAGATTAACAAATTGCTTGAGAATTGATCTTTGTTTAATGGGAAATAAGACAATTAACACATTTAATTTTCCCACCATTGATTATAGGCCTGTGCTATTTTGCTGGGTTGGGGTGGGGGTTGGGCTGTGTTTGTTTGTGGAGGGGCCAATCATAGTCATTCCTAAATCCATATTTATTTATATTGAAAATTTTTATTGAATAATTTTCTCATTTTATGCTTACCATTATCCTTTCAGTTATACAGTTCTCCATTCTGGAGGTATTGTAATACATTGAATTGTATGACTATCCATTTAATTATTTGGACCATAACTACTGTGTGTGTGTAGAAATACCAAGCAAATACAAATTAAGAAGATGAGATTTAGCAGAACCAGTGCTCCTATATGCTGGATGGCTACGGGAAAGAACAATAAAATCTAAACTCAAAAACCTGAACACAAATAGGCCAGATCTGTCTATTTGTTTCTTCAAGAGAAGACACTGGCATTGCTTTGCTGTTGTTACACATTGTCTGTACTCACTTGCAACATTAACGATCGGGATAAAATCTGGAGTAAAAAAGTAGTCGTGATTTATTGTCTTGGGCATAGTTTATTATATTCCTTCAACCTTAATGTTTTCTACTTCTAAGGCACAAATCACATTTTATTACTTTTTTTTTTCTATCTGGTTTAAGTACATAACCATTTGAGAGTGTGGATCTTTGTTAGTTGAGTCAATAGCACCAACTGTGTATCCAACTCATTTAAATGGATAGTATTCTTTCAATAGAGATGAGAAATGTTTGGCAATGTCAAACTCTCTGGAATATGCACAAGGTGATATTAACTATATCCATTATTTGGGTAGAAAAAGAAGATTCTTCAAAGCCAACACATTCTCTTGATTTGAGGAGCATTTTGTTTGCCAGCTGGCTGAGTGCATCACTTGGTCCTATCAAAGAAAAGATCACTCGTGACACACTCTAATTAAAGCCAGAACAACCTAGACCGCGAATAAGTAACTTTTTAACCACGTATACCTCTGAGGACCTTAAACCTTTAGGATTTGACTTTTTAATATATATATATACTGAGCTGTGTTTTTCTTTCATCCATATTCAGTATTCTAAGAAAACAAATGAATAAACAACTAAGTTCAATCATTTAAATTTTTTATAGAGAGTCATTGTCAAAATAATTAGTATAAATTACATAAAGCTAAGGATTTTAATAGGGAGATGCAGTGGAAATATTCTTATAAAAAACTCTTGGCTATGTAGCTAAAAGCTTTTTATAAGAATATATATCACTGCACCGTTCCATTCCCTTTAACCATTTGTATCTGCCCACATAAACAAACTAAAACATTCCTTGTTAGTACATGATTGAAGACCCTAACCGTTACTGTTTCCCTGACATGATTTTCTCACAGCAATAAATCTCCTGTGATGTTGTCTTATTTTTTCCAGTCTGAAGCAGAGAGAGTGTGAGTGTGCGCCTGCCTGATTATATGAAAGACATGCACTCTTCTTTCTCTGCTCAGTGCAGCAGCCGAAATGGAGATGGGTTTTGCAGAAGATTTGTTGTGGAGGAAAGTGGCCCTGTGCTTTTACATGGTCTGGGAACTCCTTGGTGACTTATATCTCATATTACACGATAGGGGTGCATTATCCCTGAACTAATATCTTTCTCTGAGACTTTAAAAGCTGGTACACACCATACAACTTTCCTCCTGACCGACCATCAGAGACTTTTGACCGGTCGGTCAGGAGGATGGACTGTTGGTCGCCGACCAAAAGCAGCCACGTCCAACAAAGCATGGCCAAGCGCGCAGTATAGGACCGCACAATTGGCCATGGTTTTCCGACCTGTCCGATCCTGTGTTTGTCCGATTCGGACGAACAAACGGTCGGTGGTCAGTGGCAGCCGCCACCAGAGGAACCAATACAATAATTGGCCGACCGAAACACTGAAATGTCGTTTGGTTGGGCCGAATTATTGTTTGGTGTGTACCAGCTTAAATAGAAGACGAACCTCCAGTCTCATGCCACCAAATACAGTAAAAATCTCTCAAATTCACCCAACTTGATAAGATTAATTGTTGGTCAGATATTAGTGAACATAATGGGGAGAAGATGTCTGTGATCATTTTCTGTGTCCTTGGCTACCTTGTGGGTATTTTATCCCATACAGTAATTGTTTACAATAGGGGTTCACGTCACAGGGATTTGATTGACAGTCCATGAGGAGTAGAGGAATGCAATCACTATCTTCTAACTGGTGTATATCAGGACAGAGAGGGAATCTAAAAAAGTGAAAACACGCTGGGGTTGTGGGGAATATAGAAAACATGGAGAAAGAAAAAAAATTTTTTTCCACTATAGATGCTTTAAGTAATACAATAAATATGAATCTTAGTAATTAGACATGAACCATCCTTTGGGTGGACAATGCTATTTAACCCTAATAGGGAGGAAATGTGCCTGTCATGTTTTCCTTGTGCATTCCATTTTTTTAGTACCTAAAATAGTGAAGATGGCAGAACGGCTCTTGTATAGAAAATGGAATGCACATAGTGGCCCCAGAAAACAATAGGCACGTAGCAATTAGGGATGGACTAGAACTCGAACGCGAGGTCGAGCCAAACTTTATGATTTTGGACGAACTCAAACTATTCGAACATTCGAATTTCCGGACTCGCGGGAACGGCTGTTTCCGAAATACCAGAACGACCGAGATTACCGAAATGGCCGCTCGCGGATTGCCAAGGATAGACAATACCGAGGCTGGACGTGCGGAGGTCCCGCATCTCGAAACTGGGACCCCCTCCCGAGTCCTTACAAGGACCTTTGTGGCCCGACAAGGGCCTTTGGGGCTTAAGGGGTCCGCAGCTCAAACTTCTGTCTTCCATCCAGTGACACAGCTCCGCTGAGGCCACGACCCTGAGAAGAACCCCTGCGACCGTCAGGGGCGTACCTCCGGCGCATGGCCTCAACAAGGCCGATGTTACCGGCGTCTTGATCCGGTGGAAAGAGCACACCATCAGGCTTATTTAATAGGAGTTCTTATCGTATAAAAGGTGTAATTTTGCCCCAATCAATCAGATGTTAGCTATAAGATCTGATTGGTTGGGGCAAAATTAGCACCATTTTAAACGATAAGAACTTTTATATATCTCCTGCATGTTTGCTAATAGAGCACTATTGTAGTGTATGGTCGTTTTCTTGTGATTTCATAGGCAGGTGCAGTCCGGTCACAAACTCCCCCAAAAGCAGAGAATGGACGCCACACTATAGCACAAACTGTGCTTTTTTTCTGGAAGGATCATTAGGTTTTAATTGACTGTTTTTTTTCACATGGCCTAGGTTAAGTGATACGTTACTTATTTACGTTTTATTACAGGATCACACTTAGGAACATAATCATTGAGAGGAAACACAGCACCACAAAATTTTGAATTGCCAATGGGTGACTCATCCAAAAGTTCATGAATATACAAAGCATAGATGTTAGATATGTACTAGCAGAGCAAAAAAGTCAATGTTTCCTTTCACCACCTCAAGCTGATGAACTGTATGTCTGGCAGGGACACTTTTATTGAGCACATATGTACATGATGTTCAACCAAGTGTTTGATAAGCAAGCACGCAGAGCTTCTCTCGGAATACAAATGATATTTTATTAGTACAGATTCAGATTTTCCATATGTTATTGCCAGGTGAAGAAAACAAAACCAAAAAAAAAGCGCATTTTTTGGTTATTAATTACCCCCTGATGAAGATCTAATTTATGGTTTGGAAAATTGCAGAGAAATTTGCATCAATACATGATATTTCTATTTGTATCCCGCACTATAAGCAGGAAATTTAGCTTAAGAGGAAAAGAGACTCCAGAAGAATGGAGGTAAACAACGTTTGTTGCCGAACTTGCAAGCAGGGCCAGACTGGCCTCTGTGTCTGTGATTGGCTGAGAGCCAGCCATTACAGGCGCAGCTACCGTCAATGGAGATTACTGCAGGAACGAAGGGCTGTAAGTAGAGTTCAGAATCTTATTTACATCCCTCTACTCAATGAGCTTTTTATAAGCTTAAGCAGGGCCGCCTCTCTAATGAGGCAAGATGAAGCAAAGGCAGCGTTTTGATGCAGGAAATTATTTCTGGCATCATGTGTCTGGGACACATGATTTTCAATGTGCCTGGGGCCCAGATGCCAGGGCCCCCAAAAATGGTGTTTGTAAAATAACACACATTTTTGGAAGGTACTGTCACTTTAAATAGCAAGGAAAGTCATGATTTTCATTGCACAACAGAATGCAGCTACCTCCTCCTCCTCCTCCTTCTGACTGGCATTCATTTGATCAAATCAATATTTGTCAACCCTGCAGATAAAAAAAAATGTTTTGCATTATTTACCAGTCACTGTGGGCATCATTAACCAGTCATTGCAGGCATTATTTACCAGTCATGCGTATAAAGCCCTTCCCACTTCTGGACATGCCACACCCTACTTGTGGACAACGCATCAACCCTTTCAATTTAAAACCACACCCCTTAATGGCTGCCACGGAGAGGGGGGTAGCTTTTGGAATTTTTTCAGGTGTCAAAAAGTCTAGAGACGACCCTGAGACTTAAGTGTGCAGAGGAGGCAGCAGGTAAAACCACAGTCAATCATTGGTTGTGATGTCAGATGTCACAGCCTTGATTGACTGCAGGAGAAGGAGCCTTGATTGACAGCATTAATTACCTACATTATTAAAGGGTATCTCCACTCGGTATTTCAAGATTTGGGAATCCAGTTCAGGAGAGAAGGTAAGAAATTTACCCGCTCGCTCGCTCCCCAGGCGTGTAGTCTGACAGGTCCTGACGGACCTTGTCTTCTATGCGCTAGCGCGATCTAGACCTGTCAGACTAAGCGCCGGGGGAGCGAGGCGAGCGGGTAAGTTTCTTCCTTCTCTCCTGGCTCTGTTTGTTCTATTGAAGAACGGAAGGAAGGCACAGCTCCTACCTCCCGTTCTTCAATAGAACTGGATTCCCAAATCTTGAAAATACGAGTGGAGATACCCTTAATGTAGAGTAATTAATGCTGAATTAATGAAGTTTTTTTTGATCAACAAAAAAAACAGGAATGTATCATGCCTTTTTTTGATGTGGGTACTGGTAAATTTACCTAACATAGTGGTTGTGCTTTATTTACCAACATTCCGTATCAAGCTGTTTCATCACTGTCATTATGTTGTTTGCACATTCCTAGTCCTAACCTACTGCAGAAACTTGTTACAGCAGGAGTCATGCCCATTATTAGTCTCTAGCCAATCCCGTTACAGCCCAGATTAGGTAGGGAGCATGTGACTGAGGTCAGGAGGCATGGCCAGGCAGTGTGCATATACAAAGTTACCAATTTTCATTTACTTTAAAGCCATTTCCTTTAGTGGGACAATTTATTGGTGTTCTGCCAATCACCAACTCTAGGGTCAGGCAAATATCTTGTAATCTTCCTACAAAGACTTCTGTGGAAGTGTCTCATGTATCATTTTGCTAGTTGGTTCATATTCCAAGACAAAGTTTTTTTCCTTTGCATCATATTGAGTTTCCTTTAATTAATACTATATACCTACTAATGCTAGATTTGTGGCATTTTTTTACATGCATAGTCCCTGAGCAAATAACTTCTTATTAGGCCCTCCGCAGCATTAATTATTAGCCATTCAGTGCACCTTTACCTGTATGAGATGTTTTATAACTGGCCCTACTTTAAGGTTCAATAAACTTGTAGATTGCAAACCATAGTTCCAATATTACAGTCATTCATTAATACAGTAAATGGAAGTACATTTTGGTAAACATCTCTAATGAATCAGATTAAAAGTAAAGATGTCCGAAACCAGCAAATTCCATTCAGAAAAATTTGATTTTAAAAATTTGATCTTTCTAGATTTTTTTTTTTTTTTTTGAAGATTCAGTAATTATTGCAAATCTTGGAAAAGTTCTGCGATTCCAAAAACATTTTTCCGAGAGTTCTGACAGAACTTTGGAACCAGGTTTGACTTCATCCCAATTTAAAGCACTTCCAATGAGGAATAATCGGCCACATACTGAATATTTACAATAAGAATATCTGATATGGGCAGCACGGTGACTCTGTGGTTGAGGTCCAGGTTTGAACCCTCCCTCGACTATATTTATGCAAGAAGTCTATGCTCTCCCTGATGTTTCCTCTACAATGATAAAGACTTGCTGATGGGTTTATATGTATAAATAAGGGGATTAGATTGTAAACTGATTCTAAAGTAGATTGTAAGAGGCCTGATGTGAATTGATAGTTGTAAGCGCTGCTTTGTAACACTAACTATGAAAACAATACATACAAACACATGATATCTGTTTTGTGTGTTTCTGTCATAATATTGACCTTTGTAATACATTTGATTTACCTAAAGGAATGATCCAGATATGATCCCAAAACAATTCCAATACCTACATTTCCCTGTGGCACATTTAAACCAGGTGCCATTTTCAGGGTCGAGAAAATCTACCAAAATTCCTCTCGATGACTGGTACAAAATCGACTTTTGTGTTTGTATCTCATTCTCTGCCTTCCTTCAGGAATGGAATGATCATACATAACACTGACCTGACCCTGTCAAGAAATTATAATTTCTTTTACTACTTTAAAAGCTGTTGACATTTCTAATTGAAACGCAATGGAAGCAAAAAATCTTCTAGTCCTTGGAGTGAGAAATATTTAACTCCTAAAGAGAAACCTTGGATCATCCTGGAGAAAGTGGCATGAGAATAAACTACTTCCCATCCTGATAAAGAGGCTAGAGAAAAAATACTTACCATCCCGATAAAGATGGCGTGAGAATAAACTTCTTCCCATCCGATAAAGACGGTTAGAGAATAAACTACTTACCACCCCGATTAAGACAGCTAGGAATAAACTACTTACCATCTCGATAAAGACGGCTATAGAGATAATAAACTACTTACCACCCCAATAAAGACATCTAGAGAATAAACTACTTACCACCCGTAAAGACAGCTAGAGATAAACTAATTACCATCCCGATAAAGACGGCTAGAGAAAACTACTTACCATCCCGATAAAGACGGCTAGAGAATAAACTACTTACCATCCTGCATAGAAAGATGCGAGAGAATACACTACTTACCATCCCGATAAAGATGGCTGCAGAATAAAACTACTTACCACCCAATAAAGACAGCTAGAGAATAAATTACTTACCATCCCAATAAAGGCTAGAGAACTACTATCGGGGTGGTAAGTAGTTCATTGCTATAAAGACGGCTAGAGAATAAACTAATTCCCATCCTGAGAAAGATGACAAGAGAATAAACTACTTACCATCCCGATAAAGACGGCAACAGAATAAACTACTTACCACGAGAAAGATGGCGAGAGAATAAACTACTTACCATCCCAATCAAGAACGGCTAGAGACTAATTTATTACTATCCCGATAAAGACAGCTAGAGAATAAACTACACTTCCTGATAAAGACAGCTAGAGAAAAACTACTTACCGTCCTGATAAAGACAGCTAGAGAATGCTTGTTGAAGGTTCTCATTCATCCAGGTAGTATATCTGTTGTATTCAATTAGATCAATTGTACTGAAGTTTAGTTCTTGAAGACGTTTGCTAGTCTCCGACTGGTTTCTCAATTCAGAATGACTTGTACAAGAACTGTGTCAATTGTACCCTGGAAAATCCCAATTAGCATATCACAGCCAGGTGGTAATCCTGAGAGAATAAACGACTTACCATCCTGAGAAAAATGACAAGAGAATAAACTACTTACCACCCGATAAAGACAGCTAGAGAAAACTACTTACCACCCGATAAAGATAGCTAGAGAATATACTACTTACCATCTCGAGGAAAGATGGCAGAATAGAAATAAATACTTACCATCCCAATCAAGACGGCTAGAGACTAATTTACTTACATCCGATAAACACATGTGAGAAATAAAACTACTACCATCAGATAAAGACAGCTAGAAGAATAAATACTTACCGTCCGATAAAGACAGCTAGAGAATAAACTACTTACCATCTTGCGAAGATGCGAGAGAAAAAACTACTTACCACCCCAATAAAGACAGCTAGAGAATAAATTACTTACCATCCCAATAAAGGCTAGAGAACTACTTATCGGGGTGGTAAGTAGTTCATTGCTATAAAGACGGCTAGAGAATAAACTACTTAACCATCCTGAGAAAGATGACAAGAGAATAAACTACTTACCATCCCGATATAAAGACGGCAACAGAATAAACTACTTACCATCACGAGAAAGATGGCGAGAGATAAACTACTTACCATCCTGGGAAAGATGGCGAGAGAATAAACTACTTACCATCCCGATTAAGACAGTGAGAAAATAAACAACTTACCATCCCGATAAAGACAGCTAGAGAAAAAACTACTTCATCCCGATAAAGACAGCTAGAGAATAAACTCTTACCATCTCGAGAAAGTGGCGAGAGAATAAACTACTTACCATCCCAATCAAGACGGCTAGAGACTATTACTTACCATCCGATAAACACAGTGAGAAAATAAACTACTTACCATCAGATAACTAAAGACAGCTAGAGAATAAACTACTTACCGTCCGATAAAGAAAGCTAGAGAATAAACACTTACCATCTTGCGAAAGATGGCGAGAGAAATAACTACTACCATCCCGATAAAGACAGCTAAGAATAAACATACCATACGCATAAAGACAAGCTAGAGAATAAACTACTTACCATCCAGATAAAGACAGCTAGAGAATAAAAATACTTACCGTCCCGATAAGACAGCTAGAGAATGCTTGTGAAGGTTTCATTTATCCAGGTCATGGGTTATATCTGTTGTATTCAATTAGATCAACGTACTTGAAGTTTAGTTCTTGAAGAGTTTTGCTAGTATCCAACTGGCTTTCCCAATTCAGAATGACTTGTACAAGAATCCGTGCCAATTATGTACCCTGGAAAATCCCAATTAGCATATCACAGCCAGGTGTTAAATGAGAGTTCTGAATGTGATGCTTAGAACTTCCCACCAATGGTCCTAAGATGTTGGCTAGGTATTTTGCCACTTTGTATGTAACAGAGTTGATGCTGCTGACTATAGGTCTTAGTGGTGCCCATCAAAATCAAATTTACAAGGGAAGAGGTACAAAACAACAAACTGGCTTTCTTGGACTGCTTGGTAGAAGTCAGGAAAATGGTAACTGGAAGTAGAGGGTTACAGAAAAACAACACACACAGTCAGTATTTGATGTTTGATCTTACCCACCCTTAGATCACAAGCTGGGTGTCATCAGAACCCTGCAACACAGAGCTGAGAACATCCCCACCAGCACAGAGGCGAAGGCTAAAGAATGAAACATCTCAAAGGAGACCTTAAAACTTGTGGATATCCAGACTGGGCCTTTGTCAAAACAAGTAGAAGGAAAGAAAAGAAACAGGTCTACCAACAGTGAAGGGGAAACCAAGCAGAGAAGAAAGAACATGGTCATCCCATATGTAGCAGGGGTCTCGAGAAATTAAGAAGAATTTTCAAAAAACACCGTATTCCTGTCTGCTTAAACCTACCCGAACAACCACTGAGGCAGCAATGGTACATCTGAAAGACCCAATACCGAACACAGAAAGAGACATAATATACGAAGTGCAGTGCAGTGAAGAATGTTGATTTGTATGTGGGGGAGACCAAACAGCAACTGCATCAACGTTATGGCACAGCACAGAAGAGCCAATTCCTCGGGTCAGGGATCAGCCGTGTACCTGCATCTAAGGAAAGACACACCTTTTGAAGATTGTAATGTTAACATTACATTAAAGAGGTGTTGGTTCACCCTCTTGAGTGACTGGTTCAAGGAAGGTGTCAAGGAGGCCATTTATTTGAAAATAAACCAAGCCTAAATAGAGGTGGGGGTTCAACACCAACTGTCTGCCTGTACAATGCTGTTTTTGACACCTTACTCTGGGCGTTCTATTAAACACTCTTAGTGACTATGCAATCACGCCCTTAACACCTGTCTGTGATATGCTAATTGGGATTTTCGGGTAATAAATGCCCAGATCTGTACAAGTCATTCTGAATTGAGAAAGCCAGTCGGATGACTAGCGAACGTCTTCAGAAACAACTTCAAGTCCATTGACTAATTGATTTCAACAGATACGCTAGAGGATAACTACTTACCATCCCAATAAAGACAGCTAGGAAAAACTACTTTACCTTCCAATAAAGACAGCTAGAGAATAAACTACTTACCATCCCGATAAAGACAGCTAGGGAAATAACTACTACTATTCCAATAAAGACGCGAGAGAATAAAACTACTAGGTAGTAAATAAAAAAACAATTCCTTCCTGACATAAGTTTGAGAAGCTGCTCATTCATCCTGGACATAGTAGAAATAGCAGCATTCAGTTAGCCCAATATTAGCTTAAGGGCATGTCCGCCCCCAAAACTATAATGCCCCCCACTACGGCTCACCATGTAGTGTATTAAATCCTACCTCACATTCCAGCCATAAGGTTCTCCTGTAGTCCCCCCCCAAAGTCCACAAAACTGCCCCACAGGAGGATAGCAGAGTCCGTATAGGACTATGCCTCCTACCTGGCCCCGTGGAGAAGTTTGGCATGCGTACTCATGCAGCCTTCTCCCCTCCTAACCCTCCCATCCTCCCTCTCCCTCCTGTTTTGCTATCCCTCCCCTAGCATAAAACCCCTTGCCCATATAATAGAACAACTTCCCTAGCCCCAACCGCATAAAAATAATTGTAAGAAAGTGACCAGAACTCTACTTACCTTCCCTCTCTCCACCGGCATTCTGAGAAGCCGGCAGCCACGTCCATGATGGGCTGCCTCTCAGCCATCAGGACGCGGCTGCTGGTCCCGCCCTGCTTCAGTGGTCTTGCAAGCAGAAGGCGGGCGGGACATCGGAGGAGAGAGGAAGGTAGTAAAGATTTGGTCACTTTTTAATTATTTTTATGGCGGTTGGGGCTGGGGAGGGTATTCTATTAAAGGACAAAGTTGGTTAAAAAGGATGGAACATGCCCTTTAAACAAAGCTGGCACATACATGGGCAGATGTTCTTCTGATAGGGTTTTGGGAAAGCCAATCGGAAAATTTCTCGCTGGCTGGATCTTCGTTGATTTAAAAAATGGAAAACCGTTTTTCGATATTTTGAGCGTCCAGTTGTACTAATTGAATACTGTGGATACTTCCAGCCCTATTTTTTCCCTTGCCACTAATTAATATTAGTATATGTCATTGTGCGTAAATGGGTTGTACATTCAGTTGGATAAACAGTGTCTCAGGCAGCTAATTTGGAAAATCCAGAACAGCTCCTTGTTTCAAAAGGCGTCAAGCAGACCCCCCAGTCTTCTTTGCGGATGGTCCCAAATAAGAGGGTGTACACTTTCTCCTTTATTTCTACTTAGTCATGGGCTGTTAACAAGTGCAACCTGACACTTGTGGTCCTTTCCTCCCAGATCAGTCCAAGATGTCAGTCAGATATTTGGTACATTTCCAGAGGGGTTTTCAGTCTTTGGAAAAAAAATTTGCTTGATATGACATGTGCCATATGCTTCTTCCCTATTAGTTTCCTATTAGAACGAATACAGAACCCAGCCTGTATGCAGGTTTTTTTTCTTTGCTCTAATTTTAAGGAATAAAAACAGATTGTTTTTAAAAATCTGCCAAGATAATCTGGTTTAAAGTTGCTTTTGTGTTCCCTGCCTGATAGCAGATGTATGAACAGTAGCAGGCCACTTTCTAGCCATTTGGTGCCCTAGGTTTATTATTATCAAACTTATTATTAGAATTATATTCCAACAGATTTTTGTGTGCACCACTTCAAACTGTGTGCGCAGGCCTGCAGACTGTTATTGCTCTAAGCTGTGTGCTCATGCACCGCACACACAACTCTGCAGGCCTTTGCAGACAGATTAAAGTGGTGCCGCACACAAACATGTTTGAAATAGAAGTGGCTGGGTATGGAGCACATCTATTTGAGGTTAGAGGGAACATTGCCTGCACAGAGTGTGGTGCACGCATACAAAGGCACAGCTCTTGAGGGAACACTGTTACTGCTCCAGAATAAATCTGAATCCACCCTTTTGAGGAGAGAGAAACCATGATGTTATTTCTATGTTGATTTGCCCTTCTTAAAGGGGAAGTTCAGTGCAATACAAATGCTTTCAGAAAAAAGAGCAGATTTTTTCATCCCACATGAACCGTAATCGGCCACTTCAGCATTGTGTCTGTGTATAATAAACGAAACAGATAATACTGACTTCCTGTTTGCAGGACCCCTAGTAGAGACCGTTATGGTCCTGCCCTTGAGCCAGTGCTCTGGGTGATTCAGGCGCTATGTACGGCCGAGATTGCAAAGGTAATGAGCCTGGAGACCAGGACCGGAGCAGCAGAGGCACGGGCACATCAGGCACGTAGTTACCCGCAAGCACTTGCTTACGCCACCATAGGTCCTCCTCACTGCCATCCTCACCAGGCATAGAGGAGGAGGAGCCCTCACAGTCTGAAGCTGTCAGCCCTCAGTTCAGTCCTGAACACAGATCCAGCCATCTAGTAGTACAGTATTTCTGTGAACCTATAGTGTGTGGGGTTTAAGGGTGTGCATGACTACTGTTTTGTGCAGGGGTGGGGGAGTGTTTAACTGTGAGTAGGTAAATGTATTACCTACCACAGAATGACTACTTCACCTACTATTATCTATTTTATTATGCGGTGCAACTAATTACTGTTGCTAGTTTACAACATCTGGAGTCGCCATGGAATAGTTGGCTACTGAGATTCTGCTACCGTAATTAGTAGTATTGTTACCGTAAGTTTGCCGGCCAATACTGTAGTGAACTATGAATATTGCTATGAATATTGCTGTTATTTAAAAAGCGAATTTAAAGGGCACTAAAGCCTCAAGTACAATACTAAATCAGAAGTCAGTAGTGGTCATATTTCTACCTTTTGGTTAATTCAAGCAATCACTGTTCTATTAGTTGTTTCAGGTACAAATATACCTCCGATTTATACTCCGGGATTTATACTTGAGTGTTCCAATTTGCTATATATTTACATAATTTTATTACTGACATAACATGTTGTCTGAAAAAACGTGGTTCCAAAGTCCACCTTGTTGTTTATAATGAGAGACAGATATATGATCTGGAGGGAATGTGGTACAGCCACACTACCTAAACAATTGTATAGAGTTTACCGGGCAATTCTTTTATTGCTGTAAAGAAATTAGAGATAACCAAGACCATCTGTTAGCCTTCTTCAATTACTTGTTTATTGGTAAGTATTTTGAATAGGTAGTTGGGACGGTTGATATCTGTACCAGCAGGTTGTTAAAATTGAAATGTCCAGTGACATGATAAAGATGGGAACTAGAGAAGGAGTCCTGGGCTTAGAATGCAATCCGTACTTGGATTGAGGACATCATACACTAGATATCAAAACCAGACGTCAAAAGACACAAATACACATTTAATACATTCAACTTAAAGTATATGTGACTTTTAAGGGGCACTAACCTAGTAAAAAGCGAGCATTAAAATGACGGGCATTTAGTTCAAAGGCTCAGGAGACAGACTCCAACCTCCTGTCCTACTGCTAGTGATAAATCACCATGACTTTATTCAACCTCAAATATCTATAATTTATCAGCAGGAGGCTAACTGCCGCCTATCCATCCGTCGACCCCCCACCCCCAAAACAGACAATGATGGCATGAACACCCACATGCTACTGAAATACTGATGTGTATGATTTTGGATGGTGGCCAGGATTGGAAAATGGCAATCACAACTGCTGCAGCCATTTTTTGAAGGAGCCAATTTATCAGTAAGGTAAGAAAAAGTAGAATTAGTAATTCTTACCGCCCAAAATAATTTCTGTTGATGAATGCAAAGCACATAGAAAACTGCCTCGCCAGCTTTCTACAGTGCTTCGCACTATCCTTAATAAGGAAATTCAGGACATAAACATGTGCGAGAATGAAAACTGTATGGGCTGGCGTGCCATCTTTATTTTATTTACATCATGTATTTTTTTTTTTTACAGTGATTTGGCTTTCTTAAAACGCCCATATAGTGTAAAATGCATATAAACACTTTGAATGTCTGTGATTGCACTGCATTTTCTGTTAAGTTTCCATAAGGTAAAGTCTTTGATTCTCAGTTTTACAGAAAAATCAAAAATCAATCCCCCCCCCCATGGGGCTCATTAATCTTTTCAACAGGCTGCTCTTAAGCGATTCATCAAACATTTCTTATGTGGAAAATCTCAGACAATCTGCATTTGGCAAAGATAAAATTATCGCATGTGAAATGAAAAAAAAACTAATGTTGGACATATGTAATTGATAAGATGCCCTACATGAATCTACTTTTACTTTTTGCCATGGTTTGGAGATACAAATCAGATTTTGAAAGGGACATGTAAAATATATACACTCTAAAACTAAAGAAACAACATAGACACTGACTCCACTGCAAGGAGATACAGTCCATATGTTGAATTTATACTCCTTTGTAAGGTTCATCCACAAATGAACTACAACATCCAGTTTATGAAGTAAAAGGGGGGGGAGGAGGATTTGACAGATTTGTAGAATTTATGTTTTATAGGGTTTTTCTCTTACATACAGACTCCACATAGACAAAAGTAGATATGATAACTAAGGCTTCACCTACATAGACTGCTTTAAGCTGAGGAAGATTAGAGGATCCCAAAGATTTTTGCCTACTGAATTACATTGATAACCTGGCCTTATATATTATAAGTGAGGTCTTATATCAGTCAACTAAATGTCTTTTAAGAAATAAAAAACTCTAGTATCTTGTTACTACCCCAAACAATCCCCAATCTACTTATAGTACCTAAGTGTTAAAGGTCTATCTCACTGCCGTAAAAGTCACCTGGGTTGTCAAGGAGATAGATATGATGGTGGAGAATGTACCTCCCGGTATCCTGTTCTCTTGAGCAGTAGTTTAAAGACCCCCCCAAGAAATCCAATGAGTTCTGCCCAGAACGCTTGGGATGGTGCGAGGTCCGCACCACTTTAATGTCATGGCCTCGCCCACTGCATGTAAAAAGGTCCGAGTCGTGTTTTCCTTCGAGGCATGGCAGAAGGTGAGGGAGATCCTTCGGGTAACTGCTTGATCATCTGATCCGACTTCTACACACAAACCACACACACACACCACAACCACTCACACACACACACACACCACACACACACACCCCCAACACCACCAAATGGAGGAATAATAATCAATGACCTCACAGCAGTGACTGACCACTAATTAATTGGAAGAGAGTAACCACTCCCTCCCTACCAGATTGCCTCAATTCCCAGCATCCCCCTATGAAATCATCTTAAGTTAGCCACAAACAAATCTTTATTAAAACCAACACAAGTTCCCAGTATTTGTAACAGTAGTGTGGGAAGAGGGTTTAACTTTTCCTCCCCTTCTCTCGCATCTACGGAAACATGAAGGGGGGGGGGAGTCTGAATCATGCAACATGGGGTGTTACAGGGCAGAGCAGGTAGCGGAGCGGATGTTTTCACCTGTGCACAGTCACAGCCAGTGGGGTGTGTCTGCTATCAGATGATGCTCCACATTGAGGGACCAGCACCCCCAGCTCACAGGGAATGAAACAACCCCCAGGAATCTGCACAACCTTTCCCATGCTGACCCACTCAATCAAACGAAAGGGTCAATTCTGGCGAGAGAAAAAAAAGTCAGGGGGAGGTTGGGGGAATGGTGATACTTTAAATAAACCAAAAAAAAAAATCGCTTTTTGCCTCAGTGAGAGATGACCTTAATTCCTAAACCGATAAGTCCTTACTTGTTAAATGCTCTCAATCCTAGTATCCTTTAGTACAGATATCCCAATCTTCACCTTTCTATCACCCATAACCAAGCCCACCAGTGCCAGGGCGCTTGCCATGCCTCCCAAAAACTGGTCAGAACTGACACTATAAGCGCATCATTAAACCATTGACTGCGCACCACTGCCCACAATAATAAATGCTGTGGTCTAAGGACACAACGTGGACCAAATTGGTCTTATAGCCAGTGGTGGATGAATAATCAAGCCTTTATTGATACAAGTCAAACAACACACATATATATAGTCATATCAACAAGGTAGCAACATGCAAGCGTAAAAAAATGTGCTTGGCACGCCTCCACTGAGCCGGTTGACCCCCAGCGATTGCGAACAACAAGGCTGTGATACTCAATAGAAGGAAACAACACTTGGCGGAGATAAGCACCAAACCAGCTGGAGAGCATGAACCAACAGTGATTTACAGAGGGAAGTTGAGGAACAGAGCCATGGAGTCAAACCGGGAAGTCAGTCAGCCACATAAAAAACCCCACGCCAAGAGGTGAACCAATCTATAAAACTGGCAGTGAGAAAAGGAAACTTTAAAAGGCACAAAAAAATCAGAACCAAAGAAAGAAAGCAAGGACCATGGAGGCCTAATGCGAATTCAAGGCGCTAAAGTGCAAGGGCCCATAAGACAGGGGTCAGGAGATGCTGAGATACCAACAGTGGAAAGACTCAAAGATACGACGAAGCTGTAAGATGATGACAAAAAGACGAGGCTATTGGGAAGCGGTAGAGCAGGAAGGAGAATATGGGAGCGATGGAAAGCTAAGGAACGTGTCTGAGTCTTAAACTACCTTTACGGTTTGCCTTAGTTTCCCATTAATTTCTTTGAATGTCCAATGTTGTACTCGGACTTGGATTCACCACTTCTCTCTCTCCCATACATACTCTAGTCAGTGAAAATCACACTTGTCAAAAAGTGGCATCTTCTCAATTGGCCAGCACAGAAACAGTTATGGACAGGAGAGTGGATAAAGCCAGAGCAGACAGTCACAAGCGACTTTAAAGGATTGTTATGGAGGAAATTAAGACAAGTCCAGGAGCCAGCTATTTAGGTCCTTACTATGGGTAAACATAGTGAAGTGGAGTTGTGTTTTTAACATATGATTGCCTTTAAACAGTTACGTAGGGTGGGGGGAAACACATATTTGTTACAGGTAGCATTTTCCGCTGCTCCCTTTTCATTTATCTTGGTTTGAATGGTATTTGCTCCCTAAGTATTGATGGTGAAATCAGCATTGAGATTTTGGGGTTGTGACACAGATCACTGTGCGGGTTCATGGGGTCCTATATCTACATAGACTGCGTGTCTGTCCTAATATGGTTGCGGGTTTTTTTACTGCCTTTTTTTCTTAAGCATACTGACATACGAACCAATAAACTGTTTAAGAATGCTTCAGAGACACCTATCTGTCAACACCTCAAAATGTTGAAAAATGTTCCATAGGTGGTAAAATATGCGTTGGCATTGAGAAAAACTCCTTTTTAAGGGTAAACAGTTAGTCCCGCATGCAGGCGGGCCGGATTACCTAGGCAACTCGCTATGGGCGCCAGAGCGTTGGAGGGACGGCAATCCAACCCCTCTTAACCAATCCAACCCCGTTTATAGTCGACTTTCTCCCCAAAACAGACAAAGTAGGTGTGTTTGGGTGTGTACTAGGTGTGGTCTGGTGTTGTTCGGGTGTGGCCTAAGGGTGCCAGCTCTTTGGGCCTACGGCATCCTGACGTGTAAATCCGGCCTGGATTACATTGACGGGTTGGAAGGCTTTTCATTCATGTGGATACACAGTTAATGTTACTAAACCCCTTTGTTTATAACAGTATGCAGGTAACAGATAAATGCTGATATTGTATGGGGACCTAGAAGACGTTGCATTGATTATCCTTTCTTGTTGTTATACAATGGTTTGCCAGATCAGTACATTCCACTAATGAGTTGTAAATTAGCCTAATTGAGTATTGCACAATGTCTGGTATAGTAGACATAGGTTTCAGCAAAGATTGATCTATCTCAATGGTCAACGTTGGTCCATCTTATAGGATAATTTTCGTATTAGTTATTATTGCTTATGATTTATGTTGTTGGGATATTGTATTGTATGAAATATTCCAGTCAATAATAATGTAAACGTCTTACTACTCTTGTGGTGACCTCTGTTTGGGTACACCAGTAGTTTTTTCATTTAAGAGGTCTAGAAACTAGAGAAACAATGACATTGTACTTACGTAGCACACCAGATTGGGAGGCCATACCTGGAGTGTGTTGTGTGGGGGGGGGGGGGGGGTGAGTATGCTAGCGAAAGTGGAACAGAACACTACTCGGTAATGGCGGTGACAAAACGGGGGAGAACCCCTAAGTTTATTTAGACATAAATCAATTCAATTATTTCGGGGGACATATCTACCACTTCTCAGGACAAGGGGAATGACGTGTCATTTTGCTAGTGTCAATGGAATGCTTAACCATATACGTGTCCCCTGCATAAATGGACTTCTACACAGGTATCTTTACACAATAAAAACAAAATAAATGTAGAGATCAGAACGCGAAATAACTGATGCGCTTATTCGATATATTGGGGCTGTAATCCCCTGGGAGTCCTTTCAGCTCTACTCGTATATTTCCTAGAGACAAGGCCCCTGTTTGATGGGGGGCTATCTATGCATTTACCGGATATTAAAAGTTGATGCCCTAAGTGGGGAATTTGGGGGCCTTAAAGAAGAATTATTTGGCCGGCTGTTAGAGGGAACTATAACTCACAAATTGGCATCATTTTAAGTTGACTTCAGCTTGGATCTATAATTCACAGAGAAGTAGCGGGAAGTAGTTTTATTCAGGGTTAAAACTTACTGCCAGGCGACACTCCATGGCTTTAAATAGCATATGGCATGCTGTCCCAACCTTCCTCCCGTCTTATGCGCAGTGGTCATAATAAAGATATGGAAATGCAAGCATTGTCTATGGACCGTCACACTAATCCACACTATGGCAGATAAAGGGCAATGTTACATAAATGCAAAAGTTGTTGAACTGCAGCTCCCTTTGAAATCACATCCCCAATATGGTCACCAAAATGAATGGGATGTCGCCGTAGGAACATCGAGGTTAAACCGCGCTCTCTGGGCAAAGCCCCAGTATAGTATTAGATTAGACAACAAATGCTATCATCTAATGTCTGCCTAGTGGTACTGTGGACTGGCTGGCACATATAGAGTTATAGATGATCAATCGCCAGGGCCACATCCTACCACACGTACGAGGCAGAGATGAGGCATTTGTCCCACTCAGATGGCCACCACCGGCCCTGAAGACAAAAGGCGCAGACATGCATTTGTAGTAAAAAAATTTTTCCCTGACCAGTTAAGAAAAAAAAAAAAATTCTACTAGTAACAGCTATGATGTTGTTAAAAAATCCTTAATATTGTAAGTATTGTAAAGCTTGAACAAACATGTAAAGCACAGGCTATAAATAGGTTAATTTTGATTTGAAGCGGCAACAAAAACCTGAAAGTAGCCAATATCGGATAGTGATATGGTTCCGTAAGCTATGTCAACACAGAGCCCATTTTGAGACATGGGATTGCATATCTTTTTATAGTTAATTTACAATTATTGCTAACGTGTTTAAAATCACCTATGTGAATAGAAAGTTAAAATCTCATAAAACTATAGCCATGCCCAATCTACAAAGTCCACACCCATTCTACTATGGCGGTGACCAAAAGGGTAGCAATAAAGTTTCTGGCTCAGGCGCCAAAAACCCTAGAAGTGCCCGTCAAAGCTTCAATGTCATTGTTGATCGTATACAGATGTCACTGTAGATAGGAATACAGGCAGCGTATGCTCAATATACCTCTTCCATAGTGCCTGCTGGTAGTTTTGCAGAGATCACTGGGGTAAAAAACAGACATTAATGGTTGTGGAGGGAGTGTGATGGAAGGCCGTGTTTAAGTTCTGTGACCCTATTTAGGTGAGTCAAACCGGTGCCAAAGTAGAACCTACCATTAAGGGTATGTCCACCCTTTAACTTTGTAGGGCCCTTGTGGCACTGATAAGTGTCTTGTTGGGGGATCGCGCAGATTGGAACCGGGAACCCATGCTGTACCGGCACTCCTAATCCGACGCAACTCACGTCTTCGGGCGCTAGGACACACCAACACCATGAAAATTGAAAAATCTGATTGGTTAATGAAACCAAGAAGCTGGAAATGACCAATCGAAACGGATTAGCGACTTTCTGCAAAACTATTAATAAAGACGGATTGAATTTCCGTGGAGTCAAGTGCCCATCACAGTAAGATGATGAAGAAAGAAGAAAGATACCAAACATCGGCCTCTGCTGAGGCCGGCGGCGCCAGACGGCTCACTGCAGCCACAGGGGCCACTTCTCCGGGAATCGGTGCGCCTCAGCGGAGTTTGGTGTACTGCATGGCAGAAAAGGAAGACTTCGCTCAAGTGGCTCTTTTTAAGAGCCACCTCCACTGGGGTCACGGTTCGACTGCTGGACCCACCAACAAAACAAGCACTGGTGAGGGGGAACCCGTTCGAGCCCCCCTTTAGCCCCAAGGGACCCTTTGTCAGGGCCACAAGGCACTTATAGGTGCCGGAGGGGGGTCCCGGTATCGAGCTGTCGGGACCCCTTAAGCCCCAAAGGGCCCATTGTTAGGGCCCACAAACAACCAAAAACCCCCCCCCCCCAGGGGCACTTATAATGCCGCAAGGGCCACTGATAGGGCCGGGGAGGGGGGTCCGAGGTTTGAGCGGCGGAACACCTTAAGCCCAGAAGGCTGTCAGGGCCACACAGGTCCTTGTAAGGACCAAGGAGGGGTCCAGGTTTCAAGCTGCGGCGGACCCGACCGAACAATCGCGGCCGGGTGACACGAGGTTGTTAGCATTAGGCAACCAAGAAGGCCCCCCCCGTCGCCCGATTCGGAATCTGTATTATACCATGGTTAACAGAGGACCGACTCATTTACAGAATACAATTTGATATCTGTGAGTGTTGTCATAAAGAGTATTGTGTTTTTTTGTGGTAAGTTAGCATGCTCATTAGAACAAACTGCATTTGATGTGTCTTAGTTGTACCATTTTTATGTTTTTTAATTGACTACTAGGGGCACTGCGCTGTAGTCCTCAGTTCTTCGATTTGCGACGTGAAGTTGCCCAACTTGTGGGTACTATCATTGTTTTATTTAAAGCTAACTTCGGGAAAGAAAAGTGGTTCATCATTCCATCTTTATTTGTAGTTGAACACTAGTTATGTGTAAGCAACACTTCGTTGCAGGTAACAAGCACCAGGCGATTCTCAAACACACTCATATACCGGACCCCTCAGTACTGTGCATATTTTCTGAACTAGAAATGTCATCTCGTCAAGGAGAGGCCCGCTTGGATTCCTTGCCAGCTGCGATTCTAGCAAGCTGTGTAATTTAAATTGCCAGAAAGGAAAGTAAGGCCTGCGTTAAAGAGTTAGTGACTTAGTAGAATTCTTCCTTAAATATAGGCAGTAACAAAAAAACAGCTAGCAAAATTTACTAAACAAAAATCTCTGATACCAAGAATAGAGCATATCTAATTTGAGCCGCTGATGTGTGTGCCTGTGGTATATATATGTTTTTTAATATATTATCATATATATATATATATATAATATATATATATATATAATATAGTAATATATATATAGATAGATATATATGTGTGTGTGTGGTGCTCATCAAATCTATTGAATATGATTATATTTAGAGTTAGTGGTTACAAACTGGACAAGCATTATCCTTGAATTGCTCCCAGTTGTTCTTGTTTTCTAATTACCAAATATTACCTTCATCTTTGAGCTAAGTATTTTTTTTCTGAAGTCTGCTAAGGGATATGAAAGGGGAGTTTTGTCTCTTTAAATCATTCTCGGAGAAAGTATCTGCTCCAAGGTTATTTAGTATAATGTCTAAATTAGTTTAAATAGAAATAGCAAACAAATTGTGGTCATATTTGAAATCCTAACAATATAAATAATAAATTGTTCGAATGTAAACACCTAACAGGCTTACTGCTGTACACAGCATATGTATTTCTATCGAAGTTACTTTCATTTCCATGTTGTATTCCTGAGCCTGTTTGGAGGTGTTTACACGTGGGTGGGCTGCAAGCTGAAGGACAAGCCATGTTAATTAAGGAGAGAGTAGACAGCCCTGCTTACCAGAGCTGACAGTTTACAAAAACATTTTTGTTATATCCTATGAAAGAGCAAAAATTACATTGTTTGGAAGATGGGCAGGTGGGAAGACAGCAAACAACTAGGTAAAACTTTCATGTTTGGCTAGTGGTGATAATGGTGTAGACATAAAATGTGATTATAGGAGAGATTACAAAAAATATACAAGAGAGTTTATTTTGTTTGGTTTAAAAGGGCTAGAGAAAACTGTTGAAGTTAAAAATAGTAATTAAAATAGGTCACTTGAGGGGAACAGCATCCAAAAATGGACAAGCAGAGCATGCAGAGAACCTTGAGATTGTAATTGAGATTTCTTTTATTAAACTTACGATGAGACATTTATGCAAAAAGTTAGATGGAAGAGACAGTTTGAGCAATAAATACTGTAATCTGTAAGGCCGTACTAAAAACCACTGCAAGTGTGACTGGGGCATAGCCTTAAAGATTTCATGGACATCTGTAGTTTGCTGAAGTGGATAGCAAAGAATTGATTGTCATCATTGTTTGCAAATCCCACCCAGCATGGAAAGGGTTCAAGTATGTATTCTTAATTGTTTCAATGTGAATGTGTCTTGTTCATTGCAGAATCTATTTGTCATGGAATCCCAACCACCCCATAGTTTATTCTGTAATATGGAATGCATCATGTCCTCCAAGCTCTCAAAGCATTTTGAATTGGGAGGCAGGGAAGCGGGGGTGACACGACCAAAAAAAAAAATTCTTAATGTGGCCAAAATGCCACTACTGAAGTACGAAAGGAAATATCAAAGATAAAAGGAAACTTGTTAAAATGCAAGGTGATATTCTTTTAACAGATTTGTTAGTTGTAGTTCTACTCCAAAAATTAGTCTTGTAGGTTTATTTGTCTTTAATCTGTGAAATACAAAATAAGCAAACTAAATTTAGACAATGGCATACCACAGAGGGGGGTTCTGTCATTTTTATCACAAATTTGGCATCACGCTTTAAAAGAAAATCCGCCAGGCTGGGTGGCAATGCCCACTTGCATTTCCAAATTAGAAATATGTGCATAATTTTGGACAGTAGGGTATCAATCTGACCTTTAGTAATGGAATCGTGTAATGTACAAGAACGTGGACTTTACATTGATATGCCTTTCAGTTCATCAAGCAAAACATCCAGATTATCAATAAAGGACACCCGTGTCATACCATATCCACATATTCCTCACTAGGAAATGTTAACTGTTGCAGACCAATGTCACCGAGTTGATCAAGATGCCAGTACGGTCTTAAATTAGCTTCCCCCGCGATTCAAGCAGTGACCTTGGATCGAGCACGTACGTCCACAAGACGTATTAATACATATACTGTAGTTCTGGTTAGTACAGGGATACTATATGATATTGAGAATTACTGATATTAATACATATACTGTAGTTCTGGTTGGTACAGGGATACTATATAATATTGAGAATCACTGGTATTAATACATATACTGTAGTTCTGGTTGGTACAGGATACTATATAATGATACTTACTGGTATTATACATATACTGTAGTTCTGGTTGGTACAGGGATACTATATAATATTGAGAATTACTGGAATTAATACATAAACTGTAGTTGTGGTTGCTACAGGGGTACTATATAATATTGAGAATACTGGTATTAATAAATATACTGTAGTTCTGGTTGGTACGGGATACTATATAATATTGAGAATTACTGGCATTAATACATATACTGTAGTTCTGGTTGGTACAGGGATACTATATAATGAGACTTACTGGTATTAATACATATACTGTAGTTCTGTTTGGTACGGGGATACTATATAAATTCAGAATTATGGTATTAATACATATACTGTAGTTCTGGTTGCTACAGGGGTACTATATAATATTGAGAATTACTGGTATTAATACATATACTGTAGTTCTGGTTGGTACAGGGATACTATATAATATTGAGAATTACTGGAATTAATACATATACTGTAGTTCTGGTTGGTACAGGGATTGTTGGTAAAAATGCAAATTTAAAAAAATGCATAGCCTATAAATTTGTGTCCGGCAAAGGGTGAATTTATAGGGATCACAGAGATTCCTGCTTGAGTTCCCCCTTTTTAATGGGAAAAAAATGTTGCCCTTTTTTGGAACATGTGCATTCCATATTTTTGGTCCTAGTGCGAACAAACCCTTATTAAATTGTAAGTCCAGTCCAACAGGTGGCATACAGTCATTATGAAGTTGTTTTTAGATCAATCACATAACATAAGCTTCTTATCTAAGCCCTTTAATAAAGATTTCTTTAGTTAAGAGGCCAGACGTGTGAAATACATAAACCATTAATCCTCGTAATTGCAGAGGAACTAGAAATGGTGATTGGGTCAATACTTACCGTAATCTCTATGATATTGAGCTGTAAAATGATTCTGTGTAGATGTTTGTCATCGTTCACATCTTCCTGTGAGTGACTTTTAGGAAAAAGGGTGTGGAGAAGTTAAGTGTCACATTCCTAAATACTTTCACTCACTAAGGGAATGTGTCAAAGGCTTTTGTTATCTGAACATTGTTTCTGCTAATTAATAGGCTTGCAATGGCTCTGTGTGAATGGAACAGATGGTGTCAATGTGTAAGATTAAATGAACACAATGTTCTAATGAAATGGTAATCCTATTATCATTCTATAGAGTGGGAAATGGGAATATTCCATTTTCTTGCCAACATAAATATTGTTTTCAAATATTGTTTTTTGTTGAAAAGGTTTAAAGGGCATGTCCACCCCCAAAACTATAATCCCCCCCAGTAATGGCCCCATCATGTAGTGTAATAAAATCCTTACCTCACATGCCAGTCAATATGGTTCTCATCGGTAGTCCACCCCCCCAAAGTACCCAAAAACTGCCTACAGGAGGGGATAGCAGAGTCCATATAGGACTCTGCCTCCTATCTGGCCTCCGGGAGAAGTTTGGCATGCGTACTGCAGCTCTTCTCCCCCTCCCTCTCCCTCCCATTTTGCGATCCCTCCCCCTACCATAAAACCCCTAGCCTATATATTGGTATATCTTCCCCCAGCCCCATCCGCTAAAAAATAATTTTAAGAAAGTCCCCAGAACTCTACTTACCTTCCCTCTCTCCCCCGGCATTCTGAGAAGCCGGCAGCCGCATTCCGTGATTGGCTGCCTCTCAGCCAATCACGGACGCGGCTGCCGGTCCCGCCCCCTGCTTGCAGTGTCTTGCAAGCAGAAAGCCGGGCCAGCCGTTGGAGGAGAGAGGGAAGGTAAGTAAACATCGGGGCACTTTCTTAAATTTATTTTATAGCGGTTGGGACTGAGGGAAGATATACTATTATAGGGCAAAAGTTTATTTTAAGGGTGGACATGCCCTTTAAGGTTTATTCTGTTTCCTGTACTGCTAGTAAAGCCCTATCTCTATATACTGTAAATGTGCTAATATAATACAGTGCAACATCAATTTATTCCAAACTAAAAAATGTATAGCAACAGATTTACCTGCAATTACTTGACAGCTGGCGGGAACAAATAACATTGTGTAGCAAAAGCCAAGAAATTGTCTGTTCTGTGCATTTTAAGACTGTTCTCTGTTTTGTATTAGAACAAGGGGGTTCAGTTATTTAAAAACATTTTTAAAGGTTACCTCCTCAAGAATATTAAATTCATTTGAGCAAAGAAAAACAAGAAACAAGGGTTTGTACCAATACCCAGACTGAAATGTAACCGGTTTTACAGTAATTATACAAATACAGTTTTTTTTTTTTCCGATGGATTCTGCTGACAATTTTTAAATAATATTTTTTATAGTTTTTTTGTTAACCCGTCACAAAAGGTTTAAGTTGGTTGGGGTGACTATTGGGTGATGCGATATCGGCAGAAATTAGTGCAAAAGCCATTCTACCCGATTGTAGTAGTAGTCGAGTTAGTGGTGGGTTTACAGTAATTGTGCGCTGGCCGCACCATTCCCAATCATTTTGACAAGCGTGGCTTAGCCAATGTAGTAATGGCTTAGTTAAGATTAGTGCAACACTTTTGCACTAATCTTAACATCATTACTACTGTGGCATATGGGGCCGATGTAGTCCTACCTGACTGGAATCCCGGTCTGGTAAGACATAACTTTTTTTAGTGCTACATCGGCCTGTATATGCTTTATGATCAGGAAGCACACCCACATTAACAGCAAACAGGCAGTATATTAACTAGTGTAAAATACAAATTCCCAGACATCTGGTATGAATATTGTCTATAGTTTAACTAAGGCCTAGTTTGCATTTCTAGGCTGTTTTAAGTGATCGGTTAATGGTGTTAAGACATCTATGTACAAACGTTTTTAATGCTTCCTGCCCACCTGGATTGGATTTAGTGCTCAGTTTAGCTCTTTCTTTTTGGAACAAGTATCGTTTTGTAAACTCTCATATTTCATTCTGATTTTTGTCTTATCCTTGATGAGTGTTTAAGAAGGAATATGTGGCGACATTAAAACTATGCTAAAAACCATGCTAATGCCATTTTAAGCTCCATTGTATTATACTCAAGGGTTAGAAAGGTAGGTAAGTGCACTCTGAACCCAACATATGGGTGCAGACACCTCCGTGTTCCTTCCTCATCAGCATCAGAAAACAAAGCAAAATCGAGGGTCACATTTCAAGTTAAACACAATGATTTATTTGTGACCACACGTCAACCCACACGTTTCAGGGTCGCCTGCCCCCTTCAGAAGGGAGATATTCTGATATCATACGATCTTACATACAATTTTCCTCTCTATCGGGCAAGTTAGATTATTTTTATTGGAGTGATTGCAGTTGTGTGATGCCTCAATCTTAAAATCAGCATTGCTGCCCCTAAACTCCAATTAAACCATTACTACATTGTCGCAAATTAGTTTTCTGGGGTTTGTGATAGACATCTCAATTGTGTCTGGTACTGCATCACCCCAAAAAATGTTATCAGCAAACTAAAGTATGAGCTCCCACCAAGCAACTTTCCAAAACATATACGCCCAGTACTGAAGATCAGAGGATAAATAGGATACAAATAGAATTACTATCACATAATACAACGTTACCAGCACCATTGGTCTCTAATACAGATTAACAAATTGCTTGAGAATTGCTATTTGTTTAATGGGAAATAAGCAAATTAACACATTTAATTTTCCCACCATTTGATTATAGGAGCCTGTGCTATTTTGCTGGGTTGGGGGTGGGGGTTGGGCTGTGTTTGTTTGTGGAGGGGCCAATCATAGTCATTCCTAAAATCCATATTTTATTTATATTGAAAATTTTTATTGAAATATTTTCTCATTTTATGCTCTTACCATTTATCCTTTCAGTTATACAGTTTCTTCCATTCTGGAGGTATTGTAATACATTGAATTGTATGACTATCCATTTAATTATCTGGACCATAACTACTGTGTGTGTGTAGACATACCAAGCAAATACAAATTAAGAAGATGAGATTTAGCAGAACCAGTGCTCCTATATGCTGGATGGCTACGGGAAAGAACAATAAAATCTAAACTCAAATAACCTGAACACAAATAGGCCAGATCTGTCTATTTGTTTCTTCAAGAGAAGACACCTGGCATTGCTTTGCTGTTGTTTACACATTGTCTGTACTCACTTGCAAACATTAACGATCGGGATAAAAATCTGGAGTAAAAAAGTAGTCGTGATTTATTGTCTTGGGCATAGTTTATTATATTCCTTCAACCTTAATGTTTTCTACTTCTAAGGCACAAATCACATTTTATTACTTTTTTTTTTCTATCCTGGTTTTAAGTACATAACCATTTGAGAGTGTGGATCTTTGTTAGTTGAGTCAATAGCACCAACTGTGTATCCAGAACTCATTTAAATGGATAGTATTCTTTCAATAGAGATGAGAAATGTTTGGCAATGTCAAACTCTCTGGAAATATGCACAAGGTGATATTAACTATTATCCATTATTTGGGTAGAAAAAGAAGATTCTTCAAAGCCAACACATTCTCTTGATTTGAGGAGCATTTTGTTTGCCAGCTGGCTGAGTGCATTCACTTGGTCCTATCAAAGAAAAGATCACTCGTGACCAACACTCTAATTAAAGCCAGAACAACCTAGACCGCTGAATCAAGTAACTTTTTAACCACGTATACCTCTGAGGACCTTAAACCTTTAGGATTTGACTTTTTAATATATATATATACTGAGCTGTGTTTTTCTTTCATCCATATTCAGTATTCTAAGAAAAACAAATTGAATAAACACATAAGTTCAATCATTTAAATTTTTTATAGAGAGTCATTGTCAAAATAATTAGTATAAATTACATAAAGCTAAGGACTTTTAATAGGGAGATGCAGTGGAAAATATTCTTATAAAAAACTCTTGGCTATGTAGCTAACAGCTTTTTATAAGAATATATATCACTGCACCGTTCCATTCCCTTTAACCATTTGTATCTGCCCACATAAACAAACTAAAACATTCCTTGTTCAGTACATGATTGAAGACCCTAACCGTTACTGTTTCCCTGACATGATTTTCTCCACAGCAATAAATCTCCTGTGATGTTGTCTTATTTTTTCCAGTCTGAAGCAGAGAGAGTGTGAGTGTGCGCCTGCCTATGACTTATATGAAAGACATGCACTCTTCTTTCTCTGCTCAGTGCAGCAGCCGAAATGGAGATGGGTTTGCAGAAGATTTGTTGTGGAGGAAAGTGGCCCTGTGCTTTTACATGGTCTGGGAACTCCTTGGTGACTTTATATTCTCATATTACACGATAAGGGGTGCATTATCCCTGAACTAATATCTTTCTCTGAGACTTTAAAAGCTGGTACACACCATACAACTTTCCTCCTGACCGACCATCAGAGACTTTTGACCGGTCGGTCAGGAGGATGGACTGTTGGTCGCGACAAAAGCAGCCACGTCCAACAGTAAGCATGGCCAAGCGCGCAGTATAGGACCGCACAATTGGCCATGGTTTTCCGACCTGTCCGATCCTGTGTTTGTCCGATTCGGACGAACAAACGGTCGGTGGTCAGTGGCAGCCGCCACAAGGAACCAATACAATAATTTGGCCCGACCGAAACACTGAAATGTCGTTTGGTTGGGCCGAATTATTGTTTGGTGTGTACCCAGCTTAAATAGAAGACGAACCTCCAGTCTCATGCCACCAAAATACAGTAAAAATCTCTCAAAATTCACCCATACTTGATCAAGATTAATTTGTTGGTCAGATATTAGTGAACATAATGGGGAGAAGATGTCTGTGATCATTTTCTGTGTCCTTGGCTACCTTGTGGGTATTTTATCCCATACAGTAATTGTTTACAATAGGGGTTCATCACGTCACAGGGATTTGATTGACAGTCCATGTAGGAGTAGAGGAATGCAATCACTATTCTTCTAACTGGTGTATCTCAGGACAGAGAGGGAATCTGAAAAAAGTGAAAACACGCTGGGGGTTGTGGGGAATTATAGAACACATGGAAAGAAAGAAAAAAAAAATTTTTTTCCACTATAGATGCCCTTTAAGTAATACAATAAATATGAATCTTAGTAATTAGACATGAACCATCCTTTGTGGTGGACAATGCTATTTAACCCTAATAGGGAGGAAATGTGCCTGTCCATGTTTTCCTTGTGCATTCCATTTTTTTAGTACCTAAAATAGTGAAGATGGCAGAACGGCTCTTGTATAGAAAATGGAATGCACATAGTAGGCCCCAGAAAACAATAGGCACGTAGCAATTAGGGATGGACTAGAACTCGAACGCGAGGTCGAGCCAAACTTTATGATTTTGGACGAACTCAAACTATTCGAACAATTCGAATTTCCGGACTCGCGGGAACGGCTGTTTCCGAAAATCCCAGAACGACCGGAGATTACCGAAAATGGCCGCTCGCGGATTGCCAAGCGATAGACAATACCGAGGCTGGACGTGCGGAGGTCCCGCATCTCGAAACTGGGACCCCCTCCCGAGTCCTTACAAGGACCTTTGTGGCCCTGACAAGGGCCCTTTGGGGCTTAAGGGGTCCCGCAGCTCAAACTTCTGTCTTCCATCCAGTGACACCAGCTCCGCTGAGGCCACCGACCCTGAGAAGAACCCCTGCGACCGTCAGGGGTACCTCCGGCGCCAGTGGCCTCAACAAGGCCGATGTTACCGGCGTCTTGATCCGGTGGAAAGAGCACACCATCAGGCTTATTTAATAGGAGTTCTTATCGTATAAAATGGTGCTAATTTTGCCCCAATCAATCAGATGTTAGCTATAAGATCTGATTGGTTGGGGCAAAATTAGCACCATTTTAAACGATAAGAACTTTTATTATATCTCCCTGCATGTTTGCTAATAGAGCACTATTGTAGTGTATGGTCGTTTTCTTTGTGATTTCATAGGGCAGGTGCAGTCCGGTCACAAACTCCCCAAAAGCAGCAGAATGGACGCACACTATAGCACAAACTGTGCTTTTTTTTTCTGCAAGGATCATTAGGTTTTAATTGACTGTTTTTTTTCACATGGCCTAGGTTAAGTGATACGTTACTTATTTACGTTTTATTACAGGATCACACTTAGGAACATAATCATTGAGAGGAAACACAGCACCACAAGAACTTTTGAATTGCCAATGGGTGACTCATCCAAAAGTTCATGAATATACAAAGCATATGCATGTTAGATATGTACTAGCAGAGCAAAAAAGTCAATGTTTCCTTTCACCACCTCAAGCTGATGAACTGTATGTCTGGCAGGGACACTTTTATTGAGCACATATGTACATGATGTTCAACCAAGTGTTTGATAAGCAAGCACGCAGAGCTTCTCTCGGAATACAAATGATACTTTTATTAGTACAGATTCAGATTTTCCAATATGTTATTGCCAGGTGAAGAAAACAAAACCAAAAAAAAAGCAGCATTTTTTGGTTATTAATTACCCCCCTGATGAAGATCTAATTTATGGTTTGGAAATATGCAGAGAAATTTGCATCAATACAATGATATTTCTATTTGTATCCCGCACTATAAGCAGGAAATTTAGCTTAAGAGGAAAAAGAGCCTCCAGAAGAATGGAGGTCAAACAACGTTTGTTGCCAGAACTTGCAAGCAGGGGCCAGACTGGCCTCTGTGTCTGTGATTGGCTGAGAGCCAGCCAATTACAGGCGCAGCTACCGTCAATGGAGATTACTGCAGGAACGAAGGGCTGTAAGTAGAGTTCAGAATCTTATTTACATCCCTCTACTCAATGAGCTTTTTATAAGCTTAAGCAGGGCCGCCTCTCTAATGAGGCAAGATGAAGCAAAGGCAGCAGTTTTGATGGCAGGAAATTATTTTCTGGCATCATGTGTCTGGGACACATGATTTTTCAATGTGCCTGGGGCCCAGATGCCAGGGCCCCCCAAAAATGGTGTTTGTAAAATAACACACATTTTTGGAAGGTACTGTCACTTTAAATAGCAAGGAAAGTCATGATTTTCATTGCACAACAGAATGCAGCTACTCCTCCTCCTCCTCCCTTCTGACTGGCAATTCATTTGATCAAAATCAATATTTGTCAACCCTGCAGATAAAAAAAAATGTTGTGCATTATTTACCAGTCACTGTGGGCATCATTAACCAGTCATTGCAGGCATTATTTACCAGTCATGCGTATAAAGCCCTTCCCACTTCTGGACATGCCACACCCTACTTGTGGACAACGCATCAACCACTTTCAATTATAAAACCACACCCCTTAATGGCTGCACGGAGAGGGGGGTAGCTTTTGGAATTCTTTTTCAGGTGTCAAAAAGTCTAGAGACGACCCTGAGCTTAAGTGTGCAGAGGAGGCAGCAGGTAAAACCACAGTCAATCATTGGTTGTGATGTCAGATGTCACAGCCTTGATTGACTGCATGGAGGAAGGAGCCTTGATTGACAGCATTAATTACCTACATTATTAAAGGGTATCTCCACTCGTATTTTCAAGATTTGGGAATCCAGTTCAGGAGAGAAGGTAAGAAATTTACCCGCTCGCTCGCTCCCCAGGCGTGTAGTCTGACAGGTCCTGACGGACCTTGTCTTCTATGCGCATGCGCGATCTAGACCTGTCAGACTAAGCGCCGGGGGAGCGAGCGAGCGGGTAAGTTTCTTACCTTCTCTCCTGGCTCCTGTTTGTTCTATTGAAGAACGGAAGGTAAGGCACAGCTCCTTTACCTCCCGTTCTTCAATAGAACTGGATTCCCAAATCTTGAAAATACGAGTGGAGATACCCTTTAATAATGTAGGTAATTAATGCTGAATTAATGAAGTTTTTTTTGATCAACAAAAAAAACAGGAATCTGTATCATGCCTCTTCTTTTGATGTGGGTACTGGTAAATTTACCTAACATAGTGGTTGTGCTTTATTTACCAACATTTCCGTATCACGCTGTTTCATCACTGGTCATTATGTTGTTTGCACATTCCTAGTCCTAACCTACTGCAGAAACTTGTTACAGCAGGTCATGCCCATTATTAGTCTCTAGCCAATCCCGTTACAGCCCAGATTAGGTAAGGGAGCATGTGACTGAGGTCAGGAGGCATGGCCAGGCAGTGTGCATATACAAAGTTACCAATTTTCATTTACTTTAAAGCCATTTCCTTTAGTGGGACAATTTATTGGTGTTCTGCCAATCACCAACTCTAGGGTCAGGCAAATATCTTGTTAATCTTCCTAACAAAGACTTCTGTGGAAGTGTCTCATGTATCATTTTGCTAGTTGGTTCATATTCCAAGACAAAGGTTTTTTCCTTTGCCATCATATTGAGTTTTCCTTTAATTAACTACTAATACCTACTAAATGCTAGATTTGTGGCATTTTTTTACATGCATAGCCCTGAGCAAATAACTTCTTATTAGGCCCTCCGCAGCATTAATTATTAGCCATTCAGTGCACCTTTACCTGTATGAGATGTTTTTATAACTGGCCCTACTTTAAGGTTCAATAAACTTGTAGATTTGCAAACCATAGTTCCAATATTACAGTCATTCATTAATACAGTAAATGGAAGTACATTTTGGTAAACATCTCTAATGAATCAGATTAAAAGTAAAGATGTCCGAAACCAGCAAATTCCATTCAGAAATATTTGATTTTAAAAATTTGATCTTTCTAGATTTTTTTTTTTTTTTTTTGAAGATTCAGTAATTATTGCAAATCTTGGAAAAGTTCTGCGATTCCAAAAACATTTTTCCGAGAGTTCTGACAGAACTTTGGAACCAGGTTTGACTTCATCCCCAATTTAAAGCACTTCCCAATGAGGAATAAATCGGCCACATACTGAATATTTAGCAATAATAGAAATATCTGATATGGGCAGCACGGTGACTCTGTGGTTGAGGTCCCAGGTTTGAACCCTCCCTCGACTATATCTGCAAGAAGTCTATGCTCTCCCTGATGTTTCCTCTACAATGATAAAGACTTGCTGATGGGTTTATATGTATAAAATAAGGGGATTAGATTGTAAACTGATTCTAAAGTAGATTGTAAGGGCCTGATGTGAATTGATAGTTGTAAAGCGCTGCTTTGTAACACTAACTATGAAATACAATACATACAAACACATGATCTCTGTTTTTGTGTGTTTCTGTCTATAAATTTGACCTTTGTAATACATTTGATTTACCTAAAGGAATGATCCAGATATGATCCCAAAACAATTCCAATACCTACATTTCCCTGTGGCACATTTAAACCAGGTGCCATTTTCAGGGTCGAGAAAATCTACCAAAATTCCTCTCCGATGACTGGTACAAAATATCGACTTTTGTGTTTGTATCTCATTCTCCTGCCTTCCTTCAGGAATGGAATGATCATACATAACACTGACCTGACCCTGTCAAGAAATTATAATTTCTTTTACTACTTTAAAAGCTGTTGACATTTCTAATTGAAACGCAATGGAAGCAAAAAAATCTTCTAGTCCTTGGAGTGAGAAATATTTTAACTCCTAAAGAGAAAACCTTGGATCATCCTGAGAAAGATGGCATGAGAATAAACTACTTCCCATCCTGATAAAGACGGCTAGAGAAAAAAATACTTACCATCCCGATAAAGATGGCGTGAGAATAAACTTCTTCCCATCCGATAAAGACGGTTAGAGAATAAACTACTTACCACCCCGATAAAGACAGCTAGAGAATAAACTACTTACCATCCTTCTCCCTGATGTTTCCTTACAATGATAAAGACTTGCTGATGGGTTTATATGTATAAATAAGGGGATTAGATTGTAAACGATCTAGTAGATTGTAGGGCCTGATGTGAATTGATGTTGTAAAGCGCTGCTTTGTAACACTACTATGAATACAATACATACAACATGATCTCTGTTTTTGTGTGTTTTCTGTCTATAAATTTGACCTTTGTAATATTTGATTTACCTAAAGGAATGATCCAGATATGATCCCAAAACAATTCCAATACCTACATTTCCCTGTGGCACATTTAAACCAGTGCCATTTTCAGGGTCGAGAAAATCTACCAAAATTCCTCTCCGATGACTGGTACAAATATCGACTTTTGTGTTTGTTCTCATTCTCTCCTTGCTTCCTTCAGGAATGGAATGATCATACATAACACTGACCTGACCCTGTCAGAAATTATAATTTCTTTTACTACTTTAAAAGCTGTTGACATTTCTAATTGAAACGCAATGGAAGCAAAAAAATCTTCTAGTCCTTGGAGTGAGAAATATTTTACCTCCTAAAAGAAAACCTTGGATCATCCTAGAAAGATGGCATGAGAATAAACTACTTCCAATCCTGATAAAGACGGCTAGG
The DNA here is from genome assembly GCA_019447015.1 of Hymenochirus boettgeri. Classification (NCBI taxonomy): domain Eukaryota; kingdom Metazoa; phylum Chordata; class Amphibia; order Anura; family Pipidae; genus Hymenochirus; species Hymenochirus boettgeri. The sequence goes on along the minus strand of CM033469.1, from coordinate 364,484,106 downwards.
AAAAAAATACTTACCATCCGATAAAGATGGGCGTGAGAATAAACTTCTTCCCATCCGATAAGACGGTTAGAGAATAACTACTTTACACCACCACACCG